>JAQFZA010000601.1:0-16154 GCA_034695115.1 Desoria olivacea | reverse complement strand
CCTTTTACACATCTTCACCACAACTTTAGTGACGAAGTTTTGGCTAAATCATATAAGGTAAGGTTCCCTTAAACTCACTCCTTTTTAATTTGATGTAATAATAAAAAATTATGGTCACATTTATACATGCAATTTGAAGCTTTAAATTGATATCCAGCACTTTGGGGCAAGGTTTCGAGTGGGATTTAATAGGTGGGTTTTATTAGTGGGTTTTAATGGGTTTTAATGGTTTTACCCACTTAAATTTTAGTAGGATTTAATGGAATTTAATGGGATTTATTTAGTACATACATACAGTTTGGTATTCAATAAATCTGAAAATTAAATTCAAAACTTATCTTGAAAACTGTGGAAAAAATCAAAGCAGTTAGAATTTAAAGGTATAAAGGTCAAACAATTTGACGATTAAAACCCATTAAATCCTATTCAACCCAATAAATCCTACTTGATGGGATTTAAGCTAACGGGTGGGATTTAAGAAACCCTGCTTTCGGGAATATTAGCGAACAGTAATAAAATGGATATGATATCATGAACATTCGTGTACTTTTATTACGATGTTTATCAGATAGTGTACAATGTTAGCGGATTTTTTTTAAATATAGAAAAATATTCTCGGTCAATAGGCTAGATATTAACTTAATTGGTATTGGACTTAATTTTCTGTAGAAAAGGGGATTTTTAACTTAAATAATTAAAAATAAACAATTTATTTGTAACTTCTTGACTTTTTACAGAACTCAGAAAATCGGTTTGCTGATGAAAATTCGAGACTTTCACAAGCTCCAAATACTAATACAATACTACAATCATTCCAACTTGTGGCTTCTGTTACCAGCCACAGTTGGAACATTCGCATTCTTCTCAACTCTTCTAACCTTTGGAGCCATTCGAATGTATGAGATGACAACGTTTCTCAAGTACGCCATGTTTCCCGTCAGTGCTGCCGTCTGCCTTGTCCTGGTCAGTATGATGTTGTACCTGGCCGCCGCAGTCGACGTGGCATCTACCGACTTACTTCAGTCCATTAAAAAGTTACCCTTGGAAAATAAGCTCCTCCGACGGGAGGTGATTGCTATGAAGCCATTTGGAATCCAACTTGGAATATTTCCGTCCATTAAAAAGATTGCCATTTGCATGATGTTGCTTGGCATCACAAATAATGTTGTTAGTGTTCTGCTAGCCCTACCAGCAGAAACGTTTAAACCGCACTAATTAAAAGTTGTGTATCTGGATTTAATTAATTCGTCTTTACACAAAAACACAATTAATGAAATGACCTGGAATTGAAATTACAAATTAGTTTCTACTCCTGACGACAGTGTCTCTAGTCTCTTAAAAAAGCCACATTCGTTAGGCTTCGATATTTAAGAAACTCTAAGCTATTTTGTTTAGATATGTCCAAAGAAAGTTTAAATAAGGTCTGTTCATCAAATCAACACCTGAAAACTAGAACCTAGATGGCTAGATGACGGGATGAAGATTAATCGAACTTGGTCCTCGTCTTTGACACCAGTATTTAGCAACATCTGATCTCAACACATGTTTTACACAAATAATTCGCTATTGTTAATTACTATAAATTATTCGGAGGGAACCGGAGTAGTCGATTTACATAAAACTAAAGAACACCTACTAAAACATCCACTTTTTAAATTAAAATAAGAGGTTGATTGGGACAGTGTATGCCAAACGGTTTAAATATATTCAAATGGGATATAAGATCATGAAGAGTAGATATGCTTATTTATTAAGAGATAATATTTGTATAGATTTACCCTTACTACCCAAAAATATATTTGAGCTAAGTTCACATTTGTGGGGAATGATTTCACAATTTCCATATATTCACCATATAATTTAAATGCTTCCTCTTCTTTTCTGGATTTTTAGGCTATCGAATATTTATAATACTAAAATTTCGGTCGGTCGGGCCACGCAATGTACCTGTAAGGATACTTGACTTGAAACTAACTCATTGTGAAATGAAAAGGAGAGATTGAAGGACATGAGTCGGACATTGTAGACAAAAATGCTAAGGTAGAATTCAAATGGGATGTACCTAAGTTTGGCTTCTGGGAGTTAAAGGCATTATCATAGATTAACCTCACTACCTGACGGGTTTGAAATCAATTTGAGTTAAGTCCGCATATTTTATTGCAATGATATCACAATTTCCGTCCTTCCACCATATAAGGACCATATACCTTAAACTATGGATTATATAATTGGTCTGGTCTGGTTTCGAAAAAAAAAACTTTTTAAAGTAACTTCCAACCCAGTGGTTTTTAATGGTATTTTTAGTTTTTAATGGTTTTTATTCTTAGCCAATCAGAAAGAGCCTTCCGACATAGAAATATGTTCTTCCTTATCCCAATTTCTTTAAACTAAAGATGTAAAAAAAAACACAAATTTCGAAACAAAAAAAGTTGATTTGCTAGGGTTTGAAATTCAAACTTTGAATTTGTAGAAAGTCTGATATGAAATTCCATTAATTCCAAGTATTCCAATTAATATTGTAATCATAAATATTGTATTGAAATAAATCGTATCTGTTTCTGGTAAATAGGGGTACTAGAATCGTCCGGTTTATATCTTGAAGCTGTTTCTAATTGATTTAGAATAAAAACCATAAAAAACCACTAAAACCTAAGTGGTTTAAAACGTTTTAAACCATTAAAAACCACCTAATAAAAACCACCTAATAAAAACCACTCGAAACCCTGATTCGTCTACCTTCTTCTATCTTAAAACAGTCTTATATAGCAAAAGCATAACTCCGACGTTTATCAACTTCATACTATCAATTTCAATATGTATTGAACAACTTTTAAACATTCGAATCAGTCAAAATTGGACTAACTGCGTAGAACGATGACTACTCCTTCAGTATTGAAGGCGCTAGACGTATTCGCAGATATTTTCCAACGGGTCGGACATCTCCCAATTTTTTGGGACAAGGAAGCCCAGAAAGTGAAATTCAAACCAAATACACGAACATTTTACGCTAACATGACCCTTATAGTATTTTTTATGGGGACAACACTTTTCTTAATATTGAGAGCTTTGCTTAGTAAAACCTCCTACATCCCTAGATTCACCATCGTTTTTTTAATTATAGCATTTGTAATTTTGTCGATGTCGACTTTCTCGGCTGTATTAATGACATGTTTTGGGGAAACGTTAATTGCTGCAGGTGTTGAGTTTGTTCAATTTGAAGAACTTCTAAGGAAAAGTAATTTTCTTGTTAAAATTTCCTTCAGATATAAATGTGGACTTATTTTACCAATATTTTAATTTGTACCTAGACCACCTTCAAAAATCATACCGGAAGCCACAGAAGGACCGAGTGGGGGCATTACTGCAGATAATGATTTACACATTAGGAATCAATCCATTCGTGTGTACTATCTACTGCCTCTTGACCAATATTGACCCGTTCTACTTCGTCTTCCAGGAATTGTCCAACACACCTCCGGGTGGAAATGGATTTTTATTTCTAGCTGTAACGATTAGTGTTCGAGCTGTAGTGTGCTTTGTCGTATGTGCAGAGAATAATAGAATCTACGCAATTTCCCTTGCTTTTTTGATAATGTTTTTCAGTAAAATTCAGACAATCGTTGAAACTAATTGCTTGGACAGACTAATGGAGAGATTCATGTTCTTTTCACAAATGTTTCAATGCCTTTACAATATTGTGTATCTACTCTTTGAGAATTTTACTGCCATTTTATTGTTTTTTAGTTTGATTTTAAATGTTCTTTTAAATTGTCTGGCGTTGAAAGGTCATTTATTTATCCCAATTCCATTTTATCTCATGTTCGTAGGATTGGGAGTCCTTACTTGGTCTGTACAGATGTATACTTTAAGGTTCAGTGTTCGTGTGTACGAAGTGGACTTCAACTGTATCCTGAAATGGAAACGTAAGGCGACCATTGGGCCGAATCGGAAACTTAGACTGAGACAAATCCGAGCAATGCGTCCCTTTGTTATAAGAGTTAGGGTTCTGGATCATCTCTTGTTTCCTTTAACACGGTCCGCATTTGTTGGATTTGTTGTTGCTGCTGTCAATTTTACATTCGATGCTTTACTTTCTTTTCCTGTCAATTACTTATCCAAGGTTTAGTTAGGCTGTATCGGTGTAAGTTGTCCTGTCATGTTGTCTCTGTATTTGATATTGAATATAATAAAAAAAATGTTAATAAAAAACCATTTTCAAAAACTCCATTCTGATATACAATGCGGACAATAGTACAAAATGGTTCCACCCTCTTTTACTAGGTTTGAAGTTGTAAGTTATACCTCCCCCTTGGCCTGTTAATTTGGTGAGAATATGCGCATAATACATGCGCTCCTTTTAAATTATTACAAGTTTGAAACCTGTCTGTTACACCATGCCGTGAAACTCATCAAATTTACCCAGAATTAAAGTGTAAAATATAATTCGTGCTATGAGATCTGTTGTAAGCAATGACCAAACAAAATATCCATGTACAGGCGTCCATTAATGCATTTGCAAAAAAACAATAATTTTTTTTAAACAAACGAAGACATACCTTCTACCACATCAAATCCCGAATGTACTTATGTAAAGGTATTTCAAATTTCCAGTCTGAAGTATAATGAGCACGTTTGACATTTGTAGGAGTTGTGGGTGTTTAGAATAGACATTAGATGGAATGGTTTTGAGCAGATTTCACATTTAAAGTCCTTCCATATGATTTTCCGATTTATTTAGGTACTGATATGAGCTTAAACAAAATGGACAGTGTAACTTCTCTTAAACTTTTCTTGGGGTTTGACACAATTTTGATTCCGGATGTTTCATCCTGTTCAGTTGTGGCACAATCGACGTAGAGCAAATAGTTCAACTACGTAGATCCCCAATTTCTTGCAGGTGAGATTTACTTAAAGTATAATACAGAACTGTTAGTCCGGACTTATTAAATAAAAGGCACTAGTTGGAATTAAAATAATGGCTTGGTAAGGATTTAAGATTATGTTTGGCTGATTTTAGACTTTTTGTTCCATGATCATGAAGCGTGAAGAATATGAACAATTGTTAAAGAACTATGAAGGAATTGGAATTGAATTCCGTTTAAAATATAATCGGCCTATATAGTTACTAATTTATTTTGTATTTGAACTACATCTTTGTTTTGTGAACGTAAATATTTTTCTTAATTTTTTGTAGAAAATTTGATTTTTAACTTAAGTGATTAAAAATAAACAATTGGTAAATTATTGACTTCTAGCCTTCTAATTTTAACCTTTGGAGCAATTCGAATGTATGAGATGACAACGTTTCTTAAGTACGCCATGCGCCATGTTTCCCGTTATTGCTGTCGTCTGTCCTGTCCTGCTCAGTATTATGTTGTACCTGGCCGCCGCAGTCGACATGGTATCTGCCGACTCACCAGTCATTCATTTTACAGCTGTTAATTACTGTATGACTAATTAAAGTATCTTTGCATTTCAGTCCAATTTCGACCAAAAAATCTCCTGCAAGTTTTAGGTAAATTTGTTCTGGTGGATTAGCATATTTTTAAGCATTTTTTGTGCAAATCGGTCATACTTCTTGCCTTCATTGCTCATGTTTTGGTCAAAGCCAAATCTTACGTACGAGAATGCTGGCCCAGGTTCCTAACTCTGATTTTCTCCGGACTTGGATGGAATTGTTGGTCTCAACCAGGGTTACGCTGTGGGCTTACCCGGCCGTGTTTCATACCCAACCCGGCCGGGTAAACCCACCTAAAATTTACTGGGTTTTACTGGGTTCCGGGTTTTGCTATACTGACCCCATACTAATAATCAAACCCGGCCGGGTTTTGAAACCCGACCGGGTCCGGGTTTGAAACCCGGCCGGGTAAACCCACCGGGTTTAGGGGTCCCCGGGTGATTTTTACGTAACCCTGGTCTCAACAAATAAGTATGACTTTGCCAAAGAAAATGTCTTGCAAAATGTCGTTAGTGATCTTCTAGCCAAACCAGAAGAAACGTTTAAACTGCACTAATTAATTCAAAAATGGGTATCTAGATTTAATTGATGCATCCATCCATACACAAAAATACAATTAATGGGAAGTAATTTTTGACATCACAGGATGTTTCAGGTCATTGTTCCGGTCTTTAGTATACACTACTACTATCTCAAAAAAATCGACCAACATCAATTTGGACATATGATACACCATTTGGACTGAAATTTAACTCTGAATACGACCCTGTTAGCAGACCAAGATGGACAAAGGCTCGTTTTCAAGATATACCCTGAAAACCAAGTAAAAATTGGATTTACAAAAAAGTCAAAACTGGCATCAATTTAGATATATAATACACCATTTTGACCAAAATTTAAATTTGAAACGGAATTGTCATCAATCTAGAATGGAAAAGACCACGTTTTTGAGAAATATTCCGAAAAGCGAGTAAAAACATAAAAAAAAGTGTACTAGCATCAATTTTGACATCAAATACATCGTTTTGACCAACATTTAATGCTAAATCCGAATAGGCATTAAAAAGTGGGTAACAAGGACCAGATTTCGAGATAAATCCGAAAACCGGGTAAAAATCGGAATTTATAAAAAGGTCGATTAGCATCATTGTGGTGGATATGTGATACACGACTTTGACCGAAGGCTAACTTAATCCGAATATGCCGTAAAAACAGGTTACAACGATCGGATTTAGAGAAAAGTCGGGAAAACCGGGTAAAAATGGAATTTAATTTTGGAAATACCTCGAATTTTTACATTTGCAGGCAGAGATAGGTTTGTGAACTACGTTGACTTAATGAAATTTTCGTTTTTCCAGCAGAAGCATCACTTTTTAATTTTCCGAATTCCTGACTAAAATTCCCTTTACATGTGAATTTCGTCACAAAAAACATTGGTGCTCTCTGCGAATACTAACTTTCAACGAAAACGTTATAGTACATTTTCTTACTGTTGAAATGGCAATGTAGATTCGTATATTAACCCGTGTGATCGGATCAGTATCTAAGAAGCTGCAGTCATAACTATTTAGCATACACTACTACTATCACAAAAAAGTCGACCAGCATCAATTTTGACATATGATACACCGTTTTTACCCAAATTTAATACTCAATCCGAATATGCATTAAACATTGGGTGAATAAGACTAGATTTAGAGATAAATCCCGAAACCCGAGTAAAAATCGGATTTATAAAAAAAAGTCGGCTAGCATCAATTTGGATATATGATACACCACTTTGACCGAAATGTAACACTCAATCAGAATATGCCAACAATCTAGAATGAAAATGACCTAGTTTTTAAAACCGGGTAAAAATCGTATTTATAAACAAGTATAATAATGCAGTATGGCTTGTTCAACTTACAAATCCATACGGGTCAAAACTACTGTTTTTGTAAACTTAAATTTTTTAGGTGAGATGGGCCAAAAACCCTTCGCAATAAATTTCTGACCTAGCCACCATTTTTGTAAATGGACAACTTTTCTCAGTTTATGAAGTATCCATATTTATCGAATATAAAAAAAATCTCCGATTACAATTACGAATTGTCATTATTCCTAATTCCTATGTTGGACATAATACTTGTTGGTCATATTTCCATTATTTGTTTGCTTGTTCGTTTCTTCATCTTTATTGTCTTAATGTTACTACACTACGTTGCGGCTTATTTCAAATTTCAAACATCGACATGGTTCCATTCCACAATCATACATTTTGATACATTCCTGCCACTATTTCATAGAATATATTTCTATTGGCCTTTTTACCTTCCCTGCTGTCCGTGTCCGTCGTTTATTACCTCATAATCGTCATACAACCCGTACTTCTAAAATGACATACAAATATAGCAGAATCATAAATCATGCAGTCCCTCTTAACAGGATTTCCAACAAAAAAACTACTTCCGGTCTGGTTACACTTTATTTCAAGTTTTCAGTTGGAGTACACATTTATTTCAGCCAATATTTAATTCAACACTTTATTCTATAAAATCCTGGAAATTTAAATTCTGAGAAGACAATATATTAATATTATGATATAGATTCAAAAACTTTAGAAATACATAAATCAGTAAGAAGAAATATTATATTAAGGACTTTAACAAAGACGAAAATAAATGTACATTTGTCCCTGAATCGACATTCAGATTTTAAAGAACCTTAAATGTTAGAAATCCCACCTCCAGTGTACGTGTAGATGGCTGGAGGTCCAACGACCCCGCAGTTACCAAAGGGATCACTCCCCTTCCGAAGAAAGTCGGCCAAGAGGTACGAAGGCGAGGTTCGTTCATTCTCCACTGCCAACACTTTAGAAACAGTCCTGCGAACCTCACCGCCCCCTCTACCCCCACCAACTGACCATTTCTGAAAATACATATTGTAAATGGGTTGGTTTCTGAAAATACTAATTGTAATTGAGTTGGTTTCTGAAAATACGAATCAGAAATGGGTTTGTTTGGGAAAATACATATGTATTGTAAATAGGTTGGTTTGGGAAAAAACATATTGTAAATGGGTGGGTTTCTGAAAATACATATTGTAAATGGGTTGGTTTGAGAAAATACAAATTGGAAATGGGTTGGTTTGGGAAAATGTAAGACGGCAATAGGTTGGTTAACATATCCCCTATGTTAATACCTTTCCAAAAAGCTATCACTCAACTTTTTCCAAAACTTTGACATTTTGAGGATTTATAGGTCAAGGGTAAACCTATTTAATGTTTTATTGTCACCCACATAACTCCCAAGTGAATACCTTTCCAAAGAGCTATCACACGATATTTAAAAAAAATAATTGACCTTTTGACCTCTGGAGGCTTCAAAAGGTCACCGATTAAAATAATTCCCCTAACGCGCCGTGATCTGGCATGGACGGTTCGAATAAGCTATTCAAAGTTGACCTGAGAGGTCGGGAAGTATGTTTCTATAGATTTTTTACGACAGACAGATAGATATAGATAGATAGATAGAGATAAATTGTGGTCCTATTATATAGTAGGATTGACTAATGCCGTACTGTTGTTAAATTGTAAATTAACAATGCTGGAAGGATAATTGACAAAGCCAATCTATGCTATATAACTTGTCAAGTAAACCAGTTTATAACCAAATTGATGAATTCGAAATCGGAACCACATATCCAACCATAGTTCACACAAGTTGATTGTCAAATTGCAAGATCTTAAATTTAACATGTTCCTTCAAATCCTACACACACATTGAAGTTCTGCATGGATATTGTTTTAATTTTTATAATTTGGGATACAAGTTTAGAAACAAACAAGACTTAATCAAGAAATAGCAAATTAAATTTTATTTTTAACCAAAATTTTAAACAAATAAGGAAATTTAACCAAGAAAAGTGGAATGGAGTTGGAAATCAGAAATGAATAATCTTAAAGGCTTGAAATGACCCCTCCAGTGTAGGTGTAGATGGCTGGAGGTCCAACGATGCCACAATTACTATAAGCGGCTGCGGTTCCGGAAGCAGTTCCATGGAGAAGAAAGCCGGCCAAGAGGTACGAAGGCACGGCTCGTCCATTATCCTTTGCCAACAGATTAGAAATTGTCCTGCGACCCCCACCGCCTGACCTGTGCCAGCCACAACTTGGAGGTTTGGGTGGAGTTGGAGCTGCCCAGGCTTCACAGATGATCAGAGAAGGGAAGTCCTAGAACGGAATCAGAAATCAAATTCAGTCATTAGCAACTCGGTTGTAGGGAAATCTTCGGCACAAGCTGGGCTTAGGGTGCACATCCCTCTTTTCATTTCCATGAAACATTAGCAGCCTTTTGCTTTTCAATTGTAAATTATCGGCATTATTTAAAATGATTTTTTTTCTTACGAAGCAAATGCTTCCTGCTCCGTCGGCTGTCCCGTTTGTGGTGACCCAGGCGCAGAAGACGGTTCCATTATCCTCCGGAAAGACGAAGGAAGAGTTGTACGTCCCCCACCGACTTTTGCAGTCCGAAATGCTCACAATTGTAACGGCCAGTCTGTTCAGAATCAAGTTGTTTACTCCGAAGCCCCAAGCATTGCACTTGGCCCCAACTGGTGGAGGTGTATGCAACAATGAGGTCGGGGGCAGAGGCACTGGCTTCGCTTTTGATGTCAAATTGGGAGAGATCTGTGTACAAGTCAAAGGTCAGGGGCAATTCTTATTCCACGTTACAAGAATAATAACTAAATTCAGTTTACCTTGGCAAGAGCTAGAGGTGGGACAGGAGGGTGGATGATTGTCGAGATGTTATAATTCTCCCCGTTGAAGATAGGATGAAAATGGATGTAGATCGACCCCACCGCAACTACAATCGGGCTGTAAAACATATTAGTATTCATACATACACAATTCATGTTATGTGAGGACAAAAAACCCCCCTTGGTCCATAAAACCCAGAAGAGTTGATCTAAATGCTTTTGAGACCGTCTGAATGCTTTACTGCCTCTTACATTTAAAATGATTACCCATAAATGTATAAAATGATTTGCTTATTATCAGAAAGGCATTTAAATTCATTGAAATCCTTAAAACTCTTTAATCCCACTAAACCTACATGAGGTTTTAGTGCGTAATTACCCTAGCGTACATATGACCTTCCCTGAAGTTCTAGACTAACAACGACAAAGTTAACAACAGTCTAACAACATATTTGTATCGTGATGTTAAAATGGGCGTCTGTACTAGCCGTAACTATTTAATACAAAGCGAGGATTTTTCGAAGAATTTCGAATTTTAAAATAAAATCGGCTGCAAATCTAAGCAATTCAAAGCGTAATTCGAAGGTTAATTAATACGGTTTGAGAGTAACATCAAATTCAAAGAAAAAGCTGTATTACAATATTATTATTGCCTTCAATAATAAAACAATATTATTACTGTATAATATAACAATAAAGGTATTTAGAGAAAAAGAATCTAACTTACTTGTTAGGTGCCTTACACAAGCCTGAGAGTTCGGTGTAGAGGAAATATTTGTCGGAAACCAAAGCTCCAAGACAATCAGGTCCTGATGGCCCAGGTCCAACCACCATCCCCATGGCTGCGGAGGCGTAGGCATTTCCATCAAACTCCGTCTGGGTCACTTCCGTTCCATTAATCAGTTTCACTTGACCTCCTCCATCTGATTTCCAGGGGGACGGGCTGGAGGTGGAGAGATCTGGAATTCAAATACAAAATCAAAATTAAAATCAATTTTATCTAAAATAATTTGTTGTGTACGATTGAATTGTTCATTCTGACCTCATTAATTCATTGTCCTGAAGAAGACCATTGCTAATGGTCGAAAGCTTGACGTATAAATAAAGTTAATCCTTGTACCGTGAAAGAAATGGAGATCAATTAAAATCAATTTCTCACCAAATTTCAGTGCCAAAAGAACCAAAAACAATTACCCAAGTGGAATCCAAACAAAGTGAAGCTGATTAACAAACATTGCTTCAAGGTCCGGCCCATTTTGAATGGAAGAAATCTTTCCAAATTTCTGTTTAATAATAAGTATGTATGTACGGAAACTTGAAGCACTGGATAAATTGTATTTGAGTATTTGCTAAGTGCTTAAGGAATGATGGAGTCAGTCTGGTTGCTGAATTGCTTCTGGAGAAAGGTTCATTGCAACTCCAATGTTTAAAAAACGTGTTGTCCGTTGGGCCTTTGATTTGAAGGAAAAAAAGCTTTAAAGTTTATTTTGGGATTGAGAAAGGATTAAAATGAACCCTTTAGGAGATCTGCTCTCTCCAAATTCATGGAAACTAACCATCTGTTTTTTTGTAGAGTAAATCCCCAATAAGCACAATTCAACTTTTTTATGTCAAACCAACCAACCAAACAATCAATCAACCCATAAAGTGTATTTTGGGATTGAAAATGGATTTTAAAAAAACCTTTAGGAATTCTGCTCTCTCCAAATTCCTGGAAACTCCTAATCCAATTATTTCCCTAACCATATGCTTTGAATTTGAAGAATAAATCGCCAGTAATCCCAATTCTACTTTTTTTTACAACTATATCTGTATCCATAGGTATTTACCAACACCGTCCCCCTGTGGTTTTAACCCCTTGACGAACCCTGCTTTAACCCCGGTTTGAACCACTATGCACTATTAAGCGGGCTATAACTGTCTAGAACTTGCTATAACCACTTGACTTTTACTGGTCCTTACCGGATTTATGTACCGGATCAACAAATTAACAAAGAACCCTCGTGTGTGTTATGCATGATGGAAAATTTCCAACTAGTTTTGCAGAGATAAATTATTCTTCCAAGTTATCAACAATTGTAATATTATTATATGCATATTGAAGAGACTATTATGAATTTCAATTTAACGATGTTAAAACAGATTTTCAGGTTGTAAAAGTCCATTAAAAAGTTTATTGAAGGCACTTTTTAACTTCAATGTTAATAACATAAAATAATATTTAATATAATCCATACCAAAGAAAGAAGTTGATCCCCACCTCCCCCGCATGGCTAAAAACAACTCCTTCCCCCCACGATCAATAAAAAAATCGATCAATCAGGCTACGTGTAAACGTCTTTACCCAAAAAATGTCATAGACCATTAGAAGGAACTCATCATTAAGTAGCTGGAATTAAGGGATTACGGGGATAATATTTGAACTCTATTGTGACGAAGTGACGACCTCAACAATTCGGTCGGTTATGAAAGACACCTCGGGAAACTTGAGCTTTCTTGGAGGGCCTTTGTCCACACCGCTCCACAAAACATTGACCTTCTCTCCCTCCTTGAAAAAGATCTCAAACGATCCACGTCGGGGTTTTCCTCCTCCGTTGACCGTGAACTCTAGGCTATCACGAAGGGACGGGTCATGGGCAAAGACGGATGCGATGATCTCGTCCGCCGCCCTCTTAAATACCCGTCAGGAGTTGCAGTGATCGATGTAAACTACCGACTGAACGAGAGGCTTTGAGTTGGACGGTTTGGGTGCTTTCACCGTCGCCGGATTCTTGAGTGTCTTCGTCTCTTTTCCAGCTCCATTGCTTACAAAATCCACCTCAGATTTGCCAGCCTTAGCAGCGGCACGACCCACCTTCGTCTTCATGTTCTTCGAGACCACTCCTGCTTTTAGATTGTCCACCACCACCGAATTCTCCCCACGGGCAGTAGGTTCTGTTGCAGAAGCCACAGAAGCGCCCAGTCTTCCAGATCTTCGAGCAGGCGGGGCCACAGGACCAACTGACGCTGCAGCCTTCCTTTTGACTCCCCCCTTCCGCACTGCTTCTTGTCCCAAATTCCTACTGCTAGTAGTTTCCGCTGAAAATTCAAAATAAATCGTTAATTATATTTCACATTAAAATCAAACGCAACCGTTCTGGAACATATTTTGGTGTCAATATCCTCTTTACTACTTACTACTTACTGCTAAATCAAATTCAATTTAAATATTTCGCAGGTTAATTTTTGATGTCTGAGTTTGCAAAGAAGATTTTATATAATATGACATGCCTTTATGGGTAATTAATAGAGTAGGTCAGTCGACTCGACGTTCATTATACAGTGAACTCTCTGAAATTATTAAAATAAATTGACTACCGCGGATGGAACGCCCTTTGAGTGAACAGTGAACTGTGCAGTTAATATGATCCAATTAGCATACCACATTACCACCATTGGCCTTCAATTTAAAGTCGACTGTACCTACATTATTTATAATGTAGCTGAACTGCTGAAACCTGAAACGGATTCAAACAGTAAAATTTCGACACTTTAAATAACTTTATATTTTACTTAAATCATCCCAATTAAAAATCCAACATTATACCCATTACTCTTGTACATTATCAAAGCTACTGAAGCTTAAAAGTACCAACCTCTTAAACAATTCACAATTTCAATTAAAAATCATATTATGTATTAAGTACACACCTTTGCAAATAGTTTTCTTACCCGTTAATCCTTAAGTTAAAAAAAACAGTTTCAAAATTCAAAGTTACCAACAAAAAAAACAAGTTCAAAGTTCAAAGTTCAAAGAATTACCTGAATTATTTTGAGGAAATGTTTTCTTCTTCTTGGAACCACTTCCACCAACAAGTCCCACCTCCGTTCTCCCTTCCAAATCCATCAGACTCTCACCTCCTCCATTGTTGGACATGATGGAATTGTAATTAGTTAAACTTTAAATGTGAAGTATGAGCGTTTTAATTAAATGTTCCAGAAACAGAGGAAACTTCTGCTGTTTTTGTTGAAGATGTTGTTCCTAGAATTGCGGAGGGAATAAACTGAAACTCACTTCCCGCCCCTGTCAGTCAAACCACGTTGATCTATGCCCGTCTTGCACAGTAGCCCAAAGTACACTTAATTAACAGAACTGTAATGTAATATTATGTAATTCACTTCACATCATTTCAAATACGACTGGCTTATGATTGGATGATTTAAAAGATTTACGTCCTGCTGTTTTCAGAATGTCGAGGGAGTTTTTTAATAAGCGGGATTTAATTGGTTTAATGCATTAATCCCATTAAATCCCATGGGTTTTAATGGGATTTAATGAGAAGTTACTCCAACAAGTGGGATTTAAGAAACCCTGGTTTAATTAGCATGAAATATCAGGAAAGTTGTTGCATAAAGTGACAATCTGTTTGAACAATTTTCTTGATAAGCATATGAATCGGGGTTCCGATTGGGTATAACCACTTTGTTAAATGTGTTTTATTCAAAGGGTTTTAATGGTTCTAATAGATTTAAATGCGTGTATGGTAGTAAATTAATTATTTGTGAATTTATGAACGGTTTAGTTCAACTGTTTAGTTCAAGTAGTTGTGAAAAGATAAAAGTTACACAACGCTTTTTGTTGGCCAAGAGGAGACTAAGACCCGCGACAGCCTTAAAGCCCATTATACCCTTTTTGTTGGGTGTAATGGGCCAAAGTGGGTCTTAATGAAACCCTGATATGAATATGGAATTGTTTGGCCCATTGTTAAATTTATTAATCTGATGGAACTGTCAGATTACGCTGTATGGTATTGAAATGACAAGCTATAGTTTGTCCACTGTGTATTTGAGATACAAAATTTAAAACCAATTTAAAAACATTTATTTGTAATGCATAAATAAAAAAATTGGACTCAAATATGCAAAATAAAGTAAAGACAGTCAAAACAGGAAAAAACAGGCAGACAATATGAAGCTCCTAAAATCATGTAAATAGTGTAATCGGTCATCCTAGAAAATCCTATGGACGTGCTTACAGAACTGAGGAGAAAAAGTTACCCGACGGCCTAGCGCTAATTATTAGTACTGATTAAAAAATACAGCATCTACACTTGGCAGACAGGTCGCCATTTGGTACTACAGTTGAAGCTCGATTTAGTAACCCTCCATTTAGTGAACTTTCCATTTAGTAAACGAATCTGCCTACCACGGAATAAAATCCCCTTTACCCAATGTATTTTTAACTTCGATTTAGTAAACCTCGATTTAGGAAACATCTCGATTTAGTAAACCAATTTTAGGGCCACTTAATGTATTTTACCTTCGATTTAGTAAACTTTTGCATACAATTGAGGATATTTAGCATATCCTTTGCATATCTCTGGTTGAAGATAGGCTTGAGGGAAAGAAAAGGTATCGGTTAAATTAATAGATAGGAAACAAAGCTGTCTAGGGCGTATTTATTTATTACCTGTACAGAGTATGCCCAACATTTAACGTCGTTTTAATAAATTTTTTGAAATGGAAACTGCAAAGCCGAAATTGGCAAGGAAAACATTGGATTTGAAGTCCAAAGTAGAAATTATAGAATCAATTGAATCTGGGCAAAGTAAAGCCATTGACTTGACAGTATAGACTCCAGTAAACCTGAGCTTGAACGAAGTCTATGCACTTGGATTAAGGACATGTTACTCCGGAAAATACCAATCAGTGGGCCATTAATTCAAGAAAAGGCTAAGCAGTTGGCAAACGATCCAAGTTTTTCAGCTAGTGATGGATGGTTAGGGAAGTTTAAGGCCCGTAATGACATTGTGACGAAACAAGCTAGTGGCGAATCATGGGCTCAAGTTTCTGAAAAAACCATCGCAAATTGTTTTAAGCATTCCAATTTTGTATGCATACTGGACCACTGGAACCGGAACTGCCAAGACAAATTGAGCAAGAGATGTTGCCTTTCATTTTGAGAGGGGTTGAACTA
>JAQFZA010000600.1:0-16157 GCA_034695115.1 Desoria olivacea | reverse complement strand
GCCTAATTCTTGGTGATTTGAGCGTGTCGTGTGGCCACAAGAACAATTCACATACTGAGTCGCGTGGATACAGAAATATTGTTGCAGTTCACCTTGTTGTCCAAAGGCAGTAATGCAGTTGATCAAAAACAGAAAAGCGTCATGTTGGCCACCACCTATTTCAGATGTATCAAATCATTAACCACATTAGCCAATTATCAGTTTAATATTAGTTATGGAAATGTAAACTGGAACAATCGAATTCACATACCAGCAAAGTTGGAGAAGCACAGGTCGAGTAGTTTCTTACTGTTCAGCAATTCAACATGACCGCAAGTCCCAGTAGTGGTAGCTACATAACCTTTCAAAGCGTCATGTAGTATGGTACGTCCAACTAAAACTACAGTTGCGAATTCAACACATTCCAACAGCAATTGAATAACACTGTTGATGAAACAAGTATTGCCAGTATTTCTAATTCCAAGGCGATTAAGTGTAGTTGATAAATGAGAGGGTTTTTGCAGGTGTGGAATTGAAGTTTCTGGAACTTGAAGAACCACTAAAGGAATGACTGCATGAAGTCGGAAGTCAGGTGTTTGTTGGTTTGGCATGGCAAATGGAGAAGGAACAGATAATTTGCCAGGTTTTGGCCAAACCATGCAAATTGGTTTATGGTAACTGTAGTAAGATTCATAAAACCAAGCATCCATTCCATCAAAATTGGCAAAGCAGCAATCTATATGGGTTCCTCCATCCGTTGAAGGAAGATTAATATTCAGAATTGACACCAGACCTAACGAGTTTAACTTTTGTATAAATTCGTAGCCATTTTGAGTTTGCAGATTCAAGTTTATGTCACCAAAGAGAAGCACTTTACCACTGAGATCAGAGATAACTTCGGATAATTGTTGGAGATAAGTTGAAGTTAGATATTTAGGATGTTTGTAAGTCATGATAACATTGACTTCGGAAACTATAAACTGAACGAATAAGCAATGACTTGCGATGCCCTGATGGGTTATGATTGTGGAAGTCATGTTGTCCATGGTTTCTTTCACTAAAATGGCGGCACCTTCTGAGTTTCGGCTAGCTCGACAGTTTGTTCGATGAACGTATTTGAAGTTTGGGATGTTAAAAGTATCAGAAGTTAGTAAATGAGGTTCAACAAAAGCAATGACATTGCTTGCCATGCAGCATTGGTCAGATAACACATCATTGTAATGAGCTGGAAAAGACGTAACGTTATGAAAGAATAATTTTTCAAAGTTGTCACCATAATCTTGCAGGAAACGAATAGAAAAATTGAATGGGGTGCTCCGAAGTCTGGCCATTTCAATGGAAACAGGATCATCAAGTGCTGGTGCTTCCGGGGGAACGAATTCACCGTTAATAAATAGCCCATTAAGAGTGGAAGAACGGCTGCAAGCCACATACAGATTTTCCCTAGTCAACTTTCTTTCACGAAGCCGCTTGATACCTGGGACAGGATTTAGACCATAGTATCGCTTGACATGAAGTACAACATTTTTCAAAGTAGATCCTTGGGATTTGGCAATTGTGATTCCGTTGGCAGGGATTAGAGGAATTTGTTGGCGAACAATTTCTAATTTCCCATGCCTCTGTGTCTTGCTCAAGTTTCTGGTTATTCGGTCAATGGATACCCAGTCATAGTTAACGTCATCACGTGGTTGGATCCTTCGTGTGGTTGATTTTTTCTTCATGCCAATTAATGGATTGCCAAAGTCAATCCATGCACGAATTGGCAAACGAACCTGTTTTGCTGTTGTTCCGAAATCAATTCGTTTGAGGCAACCCGTTGAGCCATTAAACAAACCATCGGAAACGTCTATGTTAGTAGACACGAAATATTGTCCACTAACCTGTAAACAAAAAAAGGAAAAAACTCATAAGTTATGAAAAAAGGCAGAATTGAATACGATACTTATCGATCTAAATATAAAAATAGGATACCTTTAAGGAAGTTATATATGGCAGTCCATCAGTTTTTTGCCGATCTAATGTCTTCGCAAGGTCCTTCAATTTCTGTTTTTGCAGTTCAGTTCCCGTCCCTTGAATTTTATCATAGGCTGTGGAAATTACTCCTTCTGAATCTAGTTCACTATGAACTTCGGTGTTGAAGATGCCACATTCATCGTTGGTTTGGAAAAGACGAATGGCGTCAAAAGGGGGTTGGTTGGTCTCAGTGACTTCTCTTGATTGAAGAAGTACAATGTCGTCAGCATCCATAACTCCTTCTGCCATATTGTTTAGTGCTTTACAGAAATTGTATTCTCCTCGTTGACGCATTATTTCGTCCAGTTCGAAAAGTCCAAATTTTTCCCACAGATAATTTCCAACTAATTGACCGAGTGGAAGATGTTTGGGCTCTTTAAAAACATAGGACCCTCCAATTGGGGGAAGTTGTCGGAGATGGCCAACTACAATTACCGACTTTCCTCCAAAGTCCTTAGCGGTACAAAAAATTTGCTTTAGTCGTTGATCGATGTCATATAGTTGCTTAACACTGACCATAGAAATCTCGTCAATTATGAAAAGATTAGTCTTGTCTAGCTTCAAACGTAAAGAATTAACTGCAGAATCCTCCAAATCACATACTTTCCCACCGTATTGAGTTGGTGGAAGTTTGAAGGTGCAATGTAGAGTCATTCCGAAGACGTTGAAGGCGGCTTTGCCAGTTGGAGCAGATACCAGGACACAAATTGAATCTGGATTGGTGTTGACAAGCTTAGTACAGTGACGCATATAACTTTGAACTATCGCTGTGATTACGTGGCTCTTGCCAACTCCTGCACCCCCACTTAAAAAACTGAAGACTGGAACCGAGGAATCTTTTAATTGGTGCAAGTTGTGCAATACATATCTCCGCTGTTTGTCATTTAAAGAACGCATCAAATTAAGATACAGCTGTTCATCAATCAACTTAGGAGGGAGGAACTTCTCGATACTAGAACCTATTACGGTTAGATTGTCGTTGAAGTCATCAAAAATTTCTTGTTGAGTAAGAGTTTCCAAGTCCTCGTCTAATAAAGGTTCACCATCGTTTACTTCACAGTCTTCATCTTCCAAGTCATTGATTAGGTCGCTAAGGATGTCATTGTCCATTTCTCTATTAAAAATGAAAGGAATTGAGTTGTCAATCATTTGTTGTTGATGTTGTTCCGCTTTTGCAATGACATCAGGAGTAATAAGTTCCAACTCTTCATCTCTCCAGGGCAAAAATAACATTAATTGCTCTCTGCAGTAGTTTTTGAGATCTTCATGTTTACCATAGTGGCGATAACGTATAATTTTTCGTACTTCCCGTCGCCTCATAAATCCGCTGTTGTCCTGTAGTTGAAACCGGATTTTCTTTGGAGTTTGTTTTTTGATGGTTGAAGATTCTTCAGTAGAATCAGTTGGGGTGTTAACGGTAGCTCGAGAAGCAGTTTTTGAGTATTCGTACATAGAAGCAAACTCAGCTAAACAAACATTTTGTAACTCTTCTGGTCGAACTATGTAGTGATCAAGAAGCCCTTTAACACAAACGTCATCTGAATTTTCAGAAAGATTTTGAAGTTCTTCAATGGATTTTAACATAGATACTCGTTCCTGTGGCAGTCCAGTGTTAATAAAAACGTCAGTTCTAGTGCAATGTGTATTCGGAATCCCCAGAAGGAATGCAGTCGCTTCTTGTGCTGAAATTTCGGATCCGTTGATCAGTATACTGGCAAACTTCTTCACTTGGTCACGGGCACTTGTGTTCCCACGTTTCACATCTTGAGTTAGTGTTTGAAGAAGTTTTGATACTCCGCCTTCACCTTTTAATATGTACCCAACACAATATTTTGCACAAGCGTAAGTATCAATAATGAACTGTATGTCCATGTTTGCTCTCCAAGCAAGAAGTAGTTTTCGATTGTAATTGTTAACAAAAATAGAACTCGTTGATCTTTCCAAAAATACAGTAACACGTTTGATGGAGCTTCTTAGGGCAAAGATATATTCTTCAAATGATGTGTTCAATGAGTTTAGGAAAGTACCAAATGGAATAATTTCTTTGAAACTTCTTCCAAAGGTGTCGAGAACATTCTGAATTTTTAAAAATAATTCTTCGGCCGTCCTCCTCGTTTTAGCATTGAAGTCTTTTGGTAATGGGGATAAAATAACTGTGTTATCAAGTGGGGGTCTTGGAAATCCAAAACGACATTTCCGACCATTCTTTGTACAAGTATGGGTGTGCTTGTGAATTTGATAAGCTATCACGGTTTCCATTTCCGGGTCTTCGCTTCGATCACACGTAATGAATTTGTCGATGAATTTCACGCAACTTGTCATAGCCGCATCATCCCCTGAAAAAACGATTCATAAAATAATTAAACAAGGTAGTACGAGGACTAAGATTTTAAACGTAGTAATAGATTTACGAATAAATTTAATGAAGATAGATAATTAAGTTACCTTCTACAAATACTGGAGCATCCTTAATCCAGTACAAACCGTGGTCGTGTGGTGATCCGCGCAACTGGAACTCAAGTCTAGTAAAGAAGTCTTCTAATTCATACGGTGAAAATATTCCTCCAGCTGGTTTTAGCAGATATTTTTGAAGAGCTTTTAGTCGGTGTTGAAAGTGCTGCATACAAGTTACAGGATCACTTCGAATAAGTTCAGCGATTTCACTAAACGTTAATTTTGAAATGTCGTCTTCAGTTACGTCTGTTTTTCTAAGGATTTTGTGAAGCATGATCAGCAGTTCAGTCCACTTTGTCTCGGCTGCAGAGAAGGTTATGAAAAATGCTGGTTTACCGCGTTGACGAATCATGGCCAACACTTTTTTCGTTCTTTCTTTCCAATATGATGGGGAAGATCGAAGGTGTTTGAAGACAGCATACCCATCATCACATTCTAATAAGTTTCGAATGGATTCTTTGTTCAATGCTCTGCTGGCTGTCAAAGCGTTGGACTTGGAAGTTTTTCTGAGACAGATTTGAATCGCTTGGACCACCTTTTCGTTAAATGACTTTTTGAAGGAATACAAAACTTTTGAAGGCAAACAGGCTCGACGATCATACCTCCTCAATTCAGACTTTGCTATACTTGTATAAGTAAATTTCAGACCATCTTTGAATTTTCTTCGTTTCCCACAGTAGATGGTTGGAAACGACATAGTTTCGGCATCTAAGTCTCGATGTAAAGCAATTGGGGTGTTTCCTTCCGCAGGAGCTATTCGAACTCCAAAGTAATTTGCAGCAGTTTCTTTTTCAGAAAAGATCAAAGACTCGTCCACTCCAATGTCAGGTGTGCTTGCAGTTGTCAAGTCTATATCTTCGATCCTTTGAATTACTTCTTCATCTCCTTAATTATAAAGAATGAATCATACATGTTAAAATGTATAACTTCTTTAATTTGTGGAATTCCTTTGAGTACACAATTTTTACAACGTTTGTACCTGTTTCCATTTCCATGTCATCTGATTGTTCTGTTGCGTTGGAAGTAGCTTCATCGCAAATAAAGTTCAACGTTTCACCTACACAATTTAAAAAGTTGTAACATTATATCAAAAGGATTTTAAACTTTTTGAAGGAGTTTGATTACCTTCTTGATACCTTGCCCATGCATCAGAGAGGGTGACATTTTCGGACTCGTAAATTTCAGTTTCCATCAGATATTTGGCAGCTTGGTAGACTTTCAATGGACGAATGGTTTCATACATGTATGGTTTTTTGTAAGCCATTCTTCGCATGAGTTGGACTTGGATGGTGGATGTCTCGTCAAACTTTCTAGGAAGCACTGCGGCACACACATTAAGATCCATTTCCACGTTTACAACATTTCCTCGAAGTACCGATTGTTGTTCCGCTCCAAGAAGTCTGATTTGCATAAAGGGGAGGCGGAGAGCCACAAGCCTTTCCTCCAACGGAGATAAATTCTAAAGAATAAATTAATATGGAAAAAACGAAATGTTTGGTTTGAAAAGATGTATTGAATAACTATAAGATGCATACCTTAAGTTGCTCTGGAATCTCAGGAAATGCAAATCCATTAGCCAAACACAGTTGAGGAATCCGTTTATGTTTCTTAATAGTGGTGTCACAGGTACTACAAAATCGATGCATGTCTTGTGGAACACATAACACAGTTTGGATAAACTCCTGTGAATAATCACGAGAAGAGAGCTTTTCGGTGGAAGTCATTCTGGTTGACATCTCGTAAAACAAACCCCCACAACATGAACAAATAAAACTGGGGCTGGCTTTGATTTCTTTTTCGAATTTGTGAAGAAGAATGTCATAATTTGACAAATCCATGTGCTTCGATATTTGTCTCTTGTTAGTTTGTTGTTGTTGTTCAACTTGGCGATGGTCAACATCTTGTCGAATCAAACGGTGGGCTGCGGTATCGGCCAACTGTTCAGCTTCTCGACGTTGAGGGTCTTGTCGAATTAAGCGGTGGGCTTCTTTATCGGCCGACTGTTCAGCTTCCCGACGTTCAGGGTTTTGTCTAATTACACGGTGGGCTGCGGTATCGGCCGACTGTTCGGCTTCCCGACGTTCAGGGAGTTGTCGAATTAAGCAGCGGGCTGCTGTATTGGCGGACTGTTCGGTTTCCCGGCGTTCAGGGTCTTGTCGAAGTACACGGTGGGCTGCGGTATCGGCCAACTGTTCAGCTTCTCGACGTTGAGGGTCTTGTCGAATTAAGCGGTGGGCTTCTTTATCGACCGACTGTTCAGCTTCCCGACGTTCAGGGTCTTGTCTAATTACGCGGTGGGCTGCGGTATTGACCAACTGTTCGGCTTCCAGACGTTCAGGGAGTTGTCGAATTAAGCGGCGGGCTGCTGTATTGGCGGACTGTTCGGTTTCCCGACGTTCAGGGTCTTGTCGAAGTACACGGTGGGCTGCGGTGTCGGCCAACTGTTCAGCTTCTCGACGTTGAGGGTCTTGTCGAATTAGGCGATGGGCTTCTTTATCGGCCGACTGTTCAGCTTCCCGACGTTCAGGGTCTTGTCTATTTAAGTTGTGAGCCGCGGTATTTGCGGCTTGTTCACGTTGACGTTCAGTGGAATCTTCTCGCTTTCGTCTTTTTGCTTCTCTGTTGTCCTTATTTTTTTGTGCGCAACTCTTTTTCTTTAATTTCGGCATTGTTGTGTGGAATTGAATAGCCAGTGGGGTGTGAATATGACAGGTTATCGAGTAGAATCTGCAACGTATAATGTAAATTATTTGTGTAATATTTCAAATGTTAGCGAACATTTATGCACTGTCTAGAAATTCATATTGTTTGTATTTTTGAAACTATGCAGTTAAGGCAACTAATTTTATCAATCATAGATAAAAGTAGAATCATTTAAGTTTGAAACAACTAGAAGTGTTCAAATGCAAGAGAATTGATTTACATTTTGGTGTTATGAATTTGTCGATGTTCCAATTGATGGAGCTTAATTAATCTTTTAGGTAACTAATAATGTTATTACAAAAGAGTATAGAATCAAAAACGTCTCAACATTTTAACATTAATTTATAACTATTTTTTAAACGTTTCTCCCTGCAAAATTTGAAAACCTAATACGAAAGTTAACGGCTGCACGAACGGTAAAAATCTCAAATAAATTCCATACATATGAAAAAAATTGGAGAACGGCTATTGAATATATTTTCTCAATGGCCCTTTAAATGATCTAGGTATATGAAGGATAAACTTGAAGTGAAGGAAAGTAAGACCATGGTTTGATTCGAATAGGAAAAAAATGTTTCGTACCTTTTGACCTAGTGTTCGTCCTCAACACAAATGTCTGGGTGGGTGGTTGTGACAGAAGGAAACACAGAATGGGCGTGCTTGTTTTGGCTCCCTTGTCAACCAGAGCTTGAAGAAACTTTGTAGCAAATGGAACACATCCTTACGAAGATTCGTAAAAGTCCGACGATATAGGGAGAGGTGTAGCCACATAAACCGTTTTACTGGAACCTTCGTTTTGTGAGTGGGAAATACTTGGGAATGTGTTAAAAAAAAAATAGGTATTAGTATATAACTTGAACATACTTCTCTAACGAGTCATTATACAATGGAAAATAAAATAATTCAATAAGAATCTTATCTACTTCAACGAACTAGTATCAGAGAATTTGTCGGATTGTTCGAAGATCCGAAAACCGAAAAATATGTATGAGTTTGGAATAGTATGGAATAACAGAAACACAAAGTGTAAGACCAAAATACAACTGAAACAATATTGGATAGTCGATTTTCTTTTATAGGAGATATTTCCATTTGTAGTTAATATGAAGCAGAATTTATGGAGATCTTCTAATTTATGCTATTTTAAAGATTGTTAAGAAGTTTTTACCAACTGCCTGGTCCAGGCTAAAGTTAGATAAAATTGAATTTGTATAGTTAATATTTTACGTATGCAATGAGGCTTAAATATTTAATCATATCGTTCTCTTTGGTTTTTCATTACCTTGAGGAGTTTAAGTCTTTTATATGAAGTAAAAACGGAGAATTCTATAATTAATATAAAATTTTTACTAACCATTTAGCTATGGTGATTCTTTAGTTAGCCGTTTGATTTCGATTATCATTTGCATCAAGCTTTGAAAGATAGTGAAACCTTCCTTTGTCATTATGGTTGTACTACAGCCATAACACTCTATAAACAATGGCACTGCAATTCAAATTAGCAAAATATCACTATATTTGAATTGTACTGAACTATTTTTGAGTACAAGAAATGAAAATATGCAATATGAATATGACATTGTTAATTTCGAGAGCCAAGTAAAATGAAAATTAATGTGATTAACTGAAAGGAACATGAATTTCCAATTGCAACATGGAAATATGGAAAAAAGCAGTGGAAATAGTGAGCAATGATGTATGATGATTATGCCAAGATCAAATGCCAACAGAAATCGATATAGGACCTGTTTATCTACTGTATGATACTGGAAACACTACTTTAAGTAAAAGTGAGCAACATATGCATTTAAAAAAGCTTTTTTGAATTTATTGATATAGAAAAGAACAATATAGTACAATGCTGATAGAAATCAAATAGTATATATTGATACCTATACAAATCAGAAGGAGCGGAAGACAAAATGTCTCCTTCTCAAAGAACTTATTCTACACAAAAAAGTACATGTGTGAACAGCAAAAGTAAATGAATTGTAAAAGTAGTTACATCAAGCTTAGCATTTTTCCTAATATTATTGACATTGAAGACCAAACTCGTAATAATTGAAATCAAAATATCAGTGGACAAGAAATAGATGACAGCATGGATAGAATCAGCATTTACTCTCCTTTGTTGATAGCAAACTGGAAATTACGAATACAATCAAAATTATTAGAAATAACATTGATTGTTTAATTTGTATTGCAAAATTGCTGTATAGTTACTTCATTGTCAAACCAAGTTTTCAATTCGTACGCTTGATCGATTTCTGGATTACCCTTTATGCCAATTTAAAAAAAATCGTAAAAAAAAACTATAAGATTAAAAAGTAAAAAGTGCAGTAAAGTTTAAAAAACTCACCCACACCAGAGTGTTAAATGGGCAGTTAATGGAGCTGATTCCTTCATACACGGACACTTGTCCATTTCGAACTGCTAGTACACAGTGCAGCTTATTATTGAAATTGGTTGCTTCAGAACCCCATAACGTAACGACTAACTGTAAAATAAAAGTAACAATGAGGATTGGTGCAATTTGTATTAGGAGTTGCGTATTTATAGAAAATATTGGTTACATACGTTACATTTCGACTTGTCTGTGATCGTTAAGTCGCGTTTAACCTTACTGTCGGAAACAGTTTCTTCTTTCCAATCCTTGACCAAAATACCCAAAACGTCTGAAATTTAAAATAATTGCATAAATCATTTATTGTGTTAAATGTAATAAATCAATATTATTCACAATTTTTTATATACCAATTCTAGTGTAGGGTAAAAAAGCGTCTATTTTGTCGAGGGAAACGAATTTAAAGGGAATTTTCATAACCCCATCATCTCGTACCTCAGTCAATTCCGAAGCCGGGCTCAAAACAATTTGCAAACTTTTTCCGGGTTCTCCCATAATAGTTTTGGAATAGTTCTGGACAAAGAAGTTCTCTAACGTGAACACTTTATTAGCCTAAAAGTCCACACATAACAATACGTAGTAAGTTGAGTTCATTTCAATGTTAAGTAAATTAAGTGTCTTACTTCGATGGTTTCGAAGTATTTTACTTCATTGCGAAACACGAAGAACGCGATTTCTCCAGAATCGTCAATCCCATGGAAGGTGAACCACAAACCAGTTTTGCCTTGTTTCCCTTGGGACTTGTAGGTAACTCGAAACATTAGGGGTTGTTTTGAACTGTATAGCATACCATATTTTAAAACATGAAACAATGATGGTATTGGCAAGAATAAGTAAAATTTCTTACTATTTCTGGACAATCAGGTTGGAAATTTGAAATGCAGGGATGTCATCCGACGTTTCTGCTTCAGCAGATTCCCAGCAATTCCATTCCAATCGTTTCTTCTGAGGACTACTGAAATGGCCATCTTTCCGAGTTGATTTAGTGGGCGTTCCTGTTGAAAGAACGTTGGACGTAGGTTCATCTTCGCCATTGTCGCCATCGTCTAGCTTACGTTTCTTTGGATTTTGAACGGCATCCATTGTTTCACTATTAGAAAGAAATAAAAAACTTGAATAAAAGAGGGTATCAAAAACTACAGGAAACAAAATTTGTAAAATATTTCGATGATAAATATAAATGATACTAAAATAAGAAGGCTGACACTACATAAGCTGAATAGAACGTCCAGGAGGTTGCTACATAAAAGTGGAGAGGATGCTCAGGCTAAGCTTACAAAAAAGAATGACAAAGTAATTAAACGCTTTTATACCTTCCAATTCTCGTTGAAAGTGAAGCTGGAACGATTACCACGGACTATTTAGACGGGAGTTGTTAAGTGATGAATTTCTTTCCTCTGGAAAAGATGACGACAGGGAGTTGCTGGACCTGAATTGGAATCTAAAGGTACTCGGAAGACCAAAAACAAATCTTATTTCGAAAAAAATATTTTGTTCCTAATGAAAATGTGAGAATGATGAGTAAGTCACTGACTGAACAAAATACAACTGACTGACTCTTCCACAGCCAACTTCCTTTTATAACAAATATTTTCATTTATAGTTCGCTGCTTCCAGGTTGAAGTATATTTTGTGTAATTGGCTGTCTTGCATAAATAGTCAGAATCAAATATGTTTTACTTTGATCCTTTATTTTTCTGCTAACCTAATGAAACTCGATGTATACAAATGAAAATTTTATTGTAAAAGATGCAATTTACATGGAGTCTGGGCTAACCGCTACCATTATTAAGATTTAGTGGTATTTAGCTAGTATTTGCGTTGAACGCAACTGCAATTTTGTGACTTTAATTCGAAGTTGTTAATTGTTGTCCCTTCATTATCTGTACGTATTCAAATTTCGACCAAAATTCGCAGAAGAGTCGTGAATTAATGTAATGTATTTACTTAAAGTATTTACTCAAGACGGATTTCGGCTATAAGCTTAGCCCAAGGCGGTTGCCAACCGCTCATCAGAGGTGGAGCAATTACCAACCTAACCCGTCGGCAATTTTTTTCTGAAAACAAGTGTATACATTTTTAATAAATGTATGCAATGCCGACGGGCTCCATGTCAGTAATACCTGACAATGGATTTATGTGATAGCATTGTTTGATGTGAGATGCTTTAAAAATGCCCTAATTTGTGAGTTTTATGTGCCAATTTTACATGATTTGCCCATGTTCACATTGAACACAATTATATTACCTTTACAGTGACACTGTATATTTACTTGCGTTGAACTCAACGGCAATTATATTACCTTTGCAGAGACACTGCATATTTATTTGCGTTGAACACAATCGCAATTAGATTACTTTTGCAATGACAGAACATATTTATTTGCGTTGAACACAACTGCAATTTTGTGAATTTTATTCGAAGTTGATAATTCTTGTACATTGAATATGTATACTTATTCTATTTGTCAGAAAAATCAAAAACAATAGCCACAAAAATGTGAAAACAGAGACACTGCTTTACTTCCTAGGTGAAACACAACCAAGGATTCCTTCGACAAGCTCGCATTGTTACATTTAATGTCAAAATAGACTTTTTGGGAACAAGCAGGTATGGTAATCATATCTTGAACTCAAAAAATCCATTGCACACAAAGCAACAATGCTTTGCAACCATAGAGGATCGACCCCCACCAAAAGGGATTGAGAAAGTGGAAGTCGGAGACACCTTACCCTCTATGGTTGCTTAGCCTGGAGGACTTTTACATGACACTCTCAATCCCAGTAAAACCATGTACACACTTAATGTCGTATATGTTTAATATTAATTTACTGATGTAATAAATATCATCATTCCTGTTTAATTATTTATGAATATGCGATTTCATTAGGAGTATTCAATAATGTATGTATATGATCATGTATGATATTGAAACTATTCAAGTATAAATAACATTTGAAAAGTCCCAACATTATTCATTTTAAAAAGTAAAGTTGAAAAAAGAATTTTAAATCGTGAAATTATGTGGTAGACTACAGTAAAATGACTTGATATAGATGTATGCAGATGACTCAACCAATTAATTAATGGGAATACAGGAATCGTACAAAATATTCACGTAAATTGTATAAATGTAATTACTTTTTTTAATTTTAGAATACATCTTCAAAATAATTCTATAAAGTATTATGGAGAACTGAAGAATCATCGCAACCATTAGAGGTTACAGGAACAAGTATAGGTGCCTCCACGGTCTTCTTTCTTCCTCCTCTACCGCGACCACCTCGGCTGCCTGGACCTCCTCGACTGCCTGGACCACCTCGGCTGCCTGGTCCTCCTCGACTGCCTGGACCACCTCGGCTGCCTGGTCCTCCTCGACTGCCTGGTCCTCTTCGATTGCCAGGTCCTCCTCGACTGCCTGGGCCACCTCGACTGACTGGTTTACCTCGGCTGCCTGGTCCACCAAGGACTCGACTTCCGTCTTTACCGCGTCCACCACGATTTCCAACCGTACACCGTTGGCTGTCTCGACCTTGACTAAAGTAGTCAACAGTATCGACAGCTGGTGTAATCACGGGGGGAGCAACAGGAGTCGATATTGAAGATTGAGGGGACGGCAACACTTTGCCAACTGGAATCGATTTTCGGTTCAACGGCAAGGCTAAATGAATAAATATGTCAATTAAAAAACAGGTTCCAATATTTGAATACAAACTTTCTTACCATTAAATTTTAAGAAGTCTTCTAAACTTTTGATCTGTTCGCCGTCACCGTCGTCACTGTCAGTTGTAGAATCTGTGACGATAGAGTTGTTGCCTAATGACGATTGGGGAGGTTGTGAAGTGGCCGAACGGTTAATACCTAAATAAATCAGAACAATACTATTTAAAATATGTACATCGATGATATTTAATTTGCAAGTACAAACCATCAATGGACATCAAAGAGTTCCTTTTGGGAAGGGGTCCGCCAACAGCACGTGTCAACTGCGGCATGTCACAGTCAATCAAGGGTTGAATGTCTAGAAAATAAAAATAAACTCAGTTATTGAGTTATTTCAACGCATATCTAAATGACATAAATGTAAATCTTACCAATCATAGGTTCAACGATTGGACGTTTCCTATTTGAAGGGACGTCAGCTGAACGTGTGTCTTGGGCAGGTGAAGAGAGGGAGACCCACAATTCAGTTCGACCAACAGAATCAGTTGATGTTGAAGGGTCGACCGTTATTGGAATTGGGACGCTTGATTCCACAGCGACATCTGGCGGGGACAAGTCCAATTCTACTGAACTTTTTTGTAAATCCAGTAGAGTGACGGGCTGACATCCAAACAAATTCAGTGGGGAACGAGATACCTGAAACGAAACATGTTTTTTTAATAAATATAAGTATTTGTTTAAAATCATTAGACTTACTGGTGCGTTGAAATGCACTTCATTAGCCCAGGTGGTAATTGAATCCCTGTCGGAACTGTTGAAAAAGTCAAAACTATGATTCCCTGTATCAATCATGTACTCGTGCAGAAGTCGCTGCAAAAGGGTTGTCCCGAACATTCTTGCAGTTATTCCCTGCTGCTCCTGTTCCGCTTTCCTATACAAATTGAATTGATTGTTCGATAAAGTGGTCAATTCTTTCTTGAGACATTCAATTCGCGGCTGAATGGCAAGTCCTCCTTTTTGCAGCTCCAAGACTTTGTGAAGGGTCGCGTTCACACCGAGGATGTCCACATTAAGTAGCTGGGCAACTGCTCTATTCTCGGTTTCTCCAATAGTTTCTAAAAAAGTAAATATACATTTTAATTAATAATTTACATAACATCATTAATCAAGAAGAACTTACCGGACTGAAATATTGGAGGAGGAATCAGTGTTTTTATAAATGTGCCGATAGGGAACTCGGACTGTTCAAAATAAAGTTTGAACTCCTGCGGGACTTCTACGAATGCAGCGTCACTGTTCCACAAGGCATACTCTTCGGGGTTGCCGTTCTTGAACCTTTGAATGCTTTCCCAAAGCTGCGTCGAACCGGAAGCAACTAAGTTGTGGTTGGCAACCTTTCCATCGTATGTCCCGATTCGAAGAAAAGGAGCGACATTCCTCTTGGCATCTGAAAAAAATGAAACAATAGTTCTTGATATTTTATGAAACAATTTTCAGTTATATCCACAAGTGTACATAAAAATGTATTAAAATTGACAAATGAATGAAATACCGTTTTGTTTAAATATGGAAAACATTACTTACTGATTAAAGACAAGATGTAACCAATTAAAACCAGTCTCAATTTTGCTTGTTTACCCCACTGGGAGGTTATACCAGCTTCGGGAAGGTTGACACAGGAACTGACGAAATGTTTTGCCAGAGCGTCTATTTTTCCAACCGCCGGTTGCATCTTGCACCTTACGAGACAGGATTTGACAAACTTCGGGTTCGGCTTCAGAAGATCATCCCAACAAGTCATCTCATGGGACCCACAGTACATCGCTATTCCGTGATATAAAGTATAGGCTGTAAAAAAAATGTATACTTAATATAATGAATAAATTATAATATAGGAAATAATTAATTATTAACTAACCTTTCAATTTGAACTTTGGGTCGCAAGAAACACCTTCCTCAATTCGTTGCAATACCCAATCCGCAGAAAGAACAGGATATTCAGATTCCAGTGGCAGTATTTTAAAATCCAGAGGAATTGGTAGGTTGGTCCTCATCGACTTCGAAGATTGGGATGAATAAATAGACATCTTTTAGCTGTAATAAAAAAACCTGATGATTATCAAATACACAATTTACTTTGAACTGTACTCAGACAAACACAAATGGAAAATGTACACGAAATTCAAGGAGTTCAAATTTTGAAAAAGTGTACAATATAATAAAATCGCAACGAATTTTGTGTCAAATAGCTTACCAAAAGATGGAGTTCGGACAAAAATTCGATTTGTATTATAAAGTTTCTACCAAAATGCGGGAGACGGTCTATATTTCACGAGAAACACTAAATGAGACTAAGTAACCAAACCTTCTTGTGAACCTCCTTTTATAGGGATAACTTTTGCAGGTTTGTATTCATCCATTGCTCAGGAATCCAGATTATTCAAGAATTTAAATATTAACCAAAGCAAATAACATAAAGCAATGGAAATAACATAAAGCAATGCACATAACAGAAAGCAATGGAACTAACATAAAGCAATGGAAATAACATAAAGCAATGCACATAACAGAAAGCCATGGAACTAACATAAAGCAATGGAAATAACATAAAGCAGTGGAAACAACAAAGCAATGCACATAACAGAAAGCAATGGAACTAACATAAAGCAATGCACATAACAGAAAGCAATGGAACTAACATAAAGCAAAGGAAATAACAGAATGCAATGCACATAACAGAAAGCAATGGAACTAACATAAAGCAATGGAAGTAACAGAAAGCAATGGAATTAACATAAAGCAATGCAAATAACAGAAAGCAATGCAAATAACAGAAAGCAGTGGAAATAAGATAAAGCAATGCACATAACATAAAGCAATGGAAATAACATAAAGCAATGCACATAACAGAAAGCAATGGAACTAACATAAAGCAATGCA
>JAQFZA010000599.1:0-16184 GCA_034695115.1 Desoria olivacea | reverse complement strand
CTGGTTGGGCATTTAATTCGTTTTCCATATCTCTGAGCTTGTGATAGTGGATCTCTAATAAAGGCCCACGGACAGGCCGCGTTTCCAGATTTGGAGACGGCCCGATGGAACAATCCTGGAAAAAATTAAAATTATCAATTTTTGCATAGACATAAGTAGACAAATATATAATTATCCTTTTCTCACCCTTAGACAACGGAGAGAGAATGTGATAATGTACTGAAACTCCCCCAGTACCACTGCCCAGGATCGTTACCTTAGAGTATACAATATATAAATATCTAGATGTATATAGATATACTCTAATTAAGATTGTTACTCGATCAGGGTCCCCTCCAAATTTCCTAAGAAAGATATACGACCTTATTATCGTCCGCGAAGACCCTAACTAGGTATATTGAATAAATTATTAAATGTTGAATGTTATAATACTTAATGGAAATTACCTAATGTTTTCTTGGACCCATTTAAGGGCCACTACTTGGTCCTTCAGCCCCATATTTCTAGAGAGGCACAAAAATGATCATCTAAACATAAATATACTTGTAATCTGGCAAATTAACAGTTACCCTCGAATTAGATCGTCTCCAGTATTTAGAAACCCAAGAGAATATAGCCTAGTAGTAAAGAAATAGTATATATACATTAAAATATTCGTTAGGAAAATATTGTTGAATTTAAGTACCTAAAATTCATGGTCACAACGACAAGGTCTTCATCCATGAAATACCTTTAAATAGTAAAGCAAGATTCGATAACAAAATTAGTTTATGTAGTAAGCTCCCCAAAACAGGTACATATCATCACGTACTTGGCTCCAAAATCCTTCGAGTCACCAGTTGTAAATCGTCCACCATGAAAATTTACAAGCACTGGATATCTGGCTCCGACCTGATTAACAATTAGTTAACAGTCGTCATTACTTTTAGATGTAGTTTTCATTCCAGAAATTGTAGTCTTACCCTTGGAGAATATACGTTGAGAAACAAGCAGTCTTCTGACCCTTTTATAATTCCAGATACCATTGTATCTAACTGTAAACATGGTGAGCCGTATTCCTTGGCCTTCAAGATACCCTTCCACTTCTCCGCTGGAACAGGAGGCTATATGAAGGACACATCGTATATCACTAAAATATTACAACCATTGTTTTCAAATGATATTTACTACCTCAAATCGAAGCTCGTTTATCGGGGCTTTTGCATATGGGACTCCTTTATATATTTTTTTTACAAATTTAAATTAGTTTGTTATTATTTTTAAATAGCTATGCTAAGTATAGAATACTAATGCTAAGCTAAGTACCCAAGTATTCATAGTATGGACGACCGTCTCTAGAAGTTGAAACGAGACCCTGAAGCTTTCCGGTTGAGATTTCAATTATTGGAGCGTCTGGAGTCAATGCACCAAACCCGGCGAATATATATGATACGAATCCCAAGGCACTAGCCATTCTAGAAACGATGGTTTCCTACTGTCGAGGCAAATGCCAGAAACGATGGGCTAACCATTTTTTCAGGTCGCTGAAGGCAATTGACTCAATTTATTCAATAGGACAGCGGAAGATCCACTTGTCAACAGATATATCACATCATTAAAAGTATATGCACCAGAACAGAGCCATGTACAAAAACTTTGTAATAAAAATAAGTACAAGTAAATGCATTTCCTTCCAACATATTTAAAAATCAATGCACATGAAATCGGAGATTAAGGAACTTTCGTATACACTGTTATACATATATGTTGAATATACACAATTTCTTTGTTTTTACCAGTTGTGCGTTTCACTTGGATTTCTTATGTTTAATGAGTCCCAAAACGGAAGTTTGTATGCAAACGGTTCGTCAATCAATTTTCCAACACCATCAATTTGCATGTACTTAAATGGTAGTGGACTGTTAGGTTCAATCGGCGGCCATGAAATTCCATTAAACTTTAAGGTTGTTCTAGATAATGTCAATATTAGAGTCAAATTATTAGAACCAGGACAATTGGCAAATATTTTGAAAATCAAATTCCAAATAGACATTTACTCGTCTTTTGCAAAGTCAACCAACGCTCTCACAAACATCCTGGAGAACTCGTAATCGCTGCTCCTCTGCCCGATCTGAAATGGCCATTGCATTTTCCAAAGCTGAAATAAGTCGTCCGCATGACATGGCCCTATTAAATAAATATACAATTACTACTCAGTGTACAGCCTTTCCCAATTAGAATATTTCCGTACCATATTCATGGGGTCCAGAGTAGCCAAAGTACTTCTTGAACAGATCTTTTGCGATGGAAAAAGCAACGCTTAGCTCCACGGGAATATAAATGTCATCCGGTCGCACGGCTGTCATCAAACTGTACACACTGGGTAATGTGGCATTGTAGTTGTAGTAATACAAATAAACAGGTCCCTCTTTGGCGTGTATTGAAGCAGCCTTATGAATGGGATGAAAAAATATACCGTCCGACAGCATTTCGGTCATGTTCTTCAAAAATTCACTCCGATCCTTTAGTAAATCGGCTTTTCCGAAGTAAAACTCTCGAATCTTCTCACTCACGTCTGTTTTCTTTGGGTCGTAGTATTGCATCAACGGGCAGATATCGTTCCATTTTTCGTCCACTGACTTCATTACCATTTCATTGATTTCTAAACCTAATAGTATATGTAAAATAATTTAATTTCAAACTTGAAACGGCATTTATTTTTATGATGAGTTACGTGAGGTACGAAGTCCTCCTTCACCAGCCTGTTAATACATTAATTTAAAAGCATATTATATTTTTGCCTCTGTTTATTTTAATAGTTTATTTTTTAAATGGCTTTTGGTACATTGATTCCAAACATTATGGGGACCCTGGTGAACTTTCCTTGCTGCATAAGAATCCGAGGATTCTCAGACAAAAATGTATCTTCTTGGACAACCGCTTCCATAGAAGGCACCATCATACTTCCTGGCTGGGATAAAGGGCTTTCCCTCTACGATTTAACATTATGAAATGACACAACTTCAACAGAATTTTGAAGGCTATAACATTGATCTAATATAAACTTGCCATGAAATCGACCATAGGAAGAACCAGCTCCTTCGGACTCAATTGTTTCAGACAAGAAACCAAAGCAGTATTATTTTCAGTTGGACAGTTGACTTGTTTCCCGAACCTTATAGCTTGACTACGAACGTCCGGTGTATAACTCCATGGGCATGTTAAAGCACCCGACTGCTCAGTTCAGTTCAGTTCAATTGTATTAATAAGTACAATTTACATAATCATAGTTTGTAATCACCTGAATGATTGCCTTCTGAAATAGGCCTTTCGAGGAAGGAGAAACAAGATGATAGTGAACCTTTTTTGTAAAAAGGGCTGTTATGAAATCAGTATTACCAAGGGTAAAATGCCGATACTACTTAAATTTCATCTTACCGACGCCCCTCCGGCGGATTCCTTAATTAGAAAATGAGCTTAATTGTACATTATTACATGGTGAAAAACGAATACTAGATAAAACGAAAAAAAAAATTACTCCGATAATCGCTACTTTGCTTGGGTCCCCGCCGAATTGGTTAATATTTTGTTTTATCCATCGCAATGCAAGTCGTTGATCTTTCAATCCCATGTCTTTGATCATAGTAATTAAGTTTTAAATATATACGTCTCTGTTCAATATTTTTTTGAAATTATTTGTAATAGTAGATCATCGTTGCTTACTTCCGCGAACAAGATCGCCGGTATTGAGGAATCCGAAGGGACCCAATCTATACATCAAATGGCGAAGATAATTTAAGCAAACCAATAAGGTAAACATTCCTTGAATATTTAGATTCTCTTACCGGTAATTCATCGTCACTACAACCACATCTTCATCCATAAAGTACAAAGGGTCGTACATTGAAGCTCCGCCACTTTATAATTATCAGTTAAATATACATTTCTAAGCCATTTCTCATTTCATCATCGCTTTGAACTATAAAAGTCTGCAACGCTACCTCAAAAATCCACCTCCATGTATCCAGACCATGACATTTAATGACCCATTTATCTGTGTATGACTTAAAATGAATGTCATCTCATCGATTATACCAACGTCAAAAATAATAGTTATCTTACATTAGGAGTATAAACATTCAGATAGAGGCAATCTTCATCTCCCATGAACCGTCCTTTCACCAGTGCATCATATTGATAGCAATCTGGTGCATATCTATTTGCATCCAAAACTTCCTTCCAAGGTTTTGCGGGTAACGGAGCCTAAAATATAAATTAAAAGTAAAGTCTTTCCATTTCCGGGTGACGACTTTTTGAAGAACGAATAAAAACACACCTCGAATCGTAGCTCTCGCACAGGCGCTTCACCATACGGAATACCTGTTCCAAAAATTTTCGGAAATCAGTAAGTACAAAAGGTTGGGAGAGAAGTAAATCAATAAATGTTTTATAGGTACGTTTTGCGGTCACCCATCCAAAATCATACAAACAAAGAAATATAGTATCTGACAATACCAATGAACTCTGCATAGTCCCTCCCGTCTCTGGAAATCGATATGACTCCCCTCACAGGGCCATTTACCGTTTCAACAATCGGATAACTTGGCTTGTACCATCCTGACTCTCTAAGGCCAAGCGAAATTGCTCCAACCACAGAGGCAAAAATTATGCCTTTGGTTGCAAGTAATGAACACATACTCGATTTCAAATTTCAAAGGCTTAAAAGTGGTATTCAGTAGCTCAATATTAAATTCTATTCAAATTCAAAGGGTTTGGACTGTCCAGATGCAGACCTCAATAACAACTGTAGACTACTTGAATTTGAATGGTGATCAAAAGCTCAAGGTTTAATTGCGATAGTTAACTGTTTACTCTTTGATCAACAGAGGAATGGAACATGGAATGACCTAACATTAAACATCCATGAACTTATTATACACTCGTACTATCTGATTACGCACATGGAGGAAACTTTTCATAACAAGTATACAGTATCAATATACTCACCAACACTAAAACTACTAGTACACATTTGGAGTTCAATACGAAACAGTTGTAAAATTATACTCCATAATAACACGATTTTTCAATCTTATTGACTTTATTACGGAAGTATTTAGTAGTTTTATCGACTAAATTCTACAATGGTAATGCAATAAATGTATAGAAAAAATCTAAGTTATTACTTTTCATTAAGTGTCAAACCCTCCTGTCGTAGTTCTTTAAACGTATAGCTGGAGTTAAAATAAATATTTTAAAATAGATGTTTTTCAGAACGGTACCAGTACATAATCTGAAAAGCTTTCAATCAATGGTCATACATGCAACTTATATAATTTAACTAGGGTATACGAGCTGCGGGGCTTGGTCCAACGACTTGGAAGACGTAAGTACAGAGCGGTACGTTAATTATAACTTAATTTAGAATTACCTAATACAATTGGAAATGATAGCGAAATAAGTCCAATATTTTATATAGTAAATTGATCTGCAAGTTTCTACTTATCCGACACTTAAATATAGTTACATTAACAAACATGACATGCGGATTTATTGTTTACAATTTTTCTTTCAATATCACATCATGAAACACTGCTAATGTGAAATCTGCTAACCGAAATTACAATTTATTGACTGGTAACTTTTAAATGTAAGTTAAGATTGATAACACAAGAGTGTATGAAGAAGACTTCAATTCTGGGATGCTTGGAAATTTACTGGAACGCTGAACTTGTCACTGAAATAAAATACGTCCACAAGCACATTTACAGATATATTCGAGGAAGTTCGTTAACATTTCAACTTTAAAGTAAACTCACCCAATGGTGGTATGGATATTCATTGTAGCTAGGCCTGCTGGGCTTTTTTTTCTTCTTCTTTTTCTTGTGAGGACTTTTCTTTTTAATGAAAGACGAGACTTTGTTCATATTGAGATTGACACCCAAACTTATTGAAGATACACTTGAGACACAGGAATCTGCAATGCAACCCCAAGAAAAATAAATAAATTATTGACTAAAATCATAAACAATAAATTACGACAAAATAATGAATGAAAAATGGAAGAAATAAAATTACCTATCTCCCCTTCCTCTGGTGAAGATCTACCTGCTGCTTCTGGAACAGTCTCCACGGCCCAATTGACTTTTGGAGTTTCAGCGTTAGACGGTTCTTCGCAAGCAACATCAGTCATATGATCATTCCCTGTAGTAGCATCCTCCAGTTCCATTTCAACACTTACATCAACACTTCCTGCAAACACCTCACCTGGTTCGGAAACATTTTCTAGTTCCCAAGGTTCAGCTTCGTTGTTTGCCAGGTTCGCATTGTTGTCTTGCATTATAGGCTCTACGGATTCCATTGCTTCTCGCAGTTTTTCTAAAGCAGTAGCTAGGTCCTTCGGTTTGTTGTCAGTGGTTAACACATCTTTGTTAGACTTGGTTTCCCAATCTGACTCGGAACTGGACTCTTTTTTAGACCTTGATTTTTTGTGTTTCCTAGAACTGGGCTGTTCCCAATCTGACTCGGAACTTGATTTTTTGTGTTTTTTAGACTTGGGTCGCCCCCAATCGGACCCTGAACTTGTCTCTCGGGGTGGTGGGTGCCGTCGATCTCGTTTTTCTTTTGAAGTAGATCTTCTATTATTTATATTTTTGTCACCATAATTTCGTCGGCTTTTTCCATCATCAGGAGACATGCGGCGCCTTTCATCTCGGGAATCTTGTCTGTCACGTTTGTATTTGTGGGACTGATATTTTTTTTCATCTTGAGAATCTCGGCGGTTTCTCAAATTTGAATCCTGTTTAACTTTATTCTGTTTGTAATCGTTTAATTCCAGAGAAATCCTCGGAGGGGGTGGCGCTACTGGTGGCTTCTTAATGTTCGATGATGATGGCTCGTATTTTTCTTCAACTTTGACTGCTTCGACCTTAGATTTTACTCCTTCATCTTGGTCTTTGTTCATTTCCACGAACTCTTTAGCTTTAGGGAACGGCTTGTCAAAGAGTTCGTCCTTGATGGTTGGTGGCTCAAACTTGTTTTCCAGATTTTTGTACTGGTGATCCTGACTAATGGTAACACGAGCCTTGGAAGGTTCTATCTTTTCTGGAATGCGCTGTTTTGAAGGTATTACGTCTGGAAGCATTTTCTTTGGTGGAACGTACTCGTTGTTTTTATTCGCTGATGTTGAAGGCGACGGGTCACTTTTTTTTGCTATTGCCGTTTCATCTATATCCAGCTTCAATCCCGCCCGCTCAAGTAAGGTACATAGAGACTCGAAATCAATTCGCAAATTCTGTTTCATTGTTAATCTGTACAAGAAAGTTAAACATGCATAAATAACGTTAATCCTGAATCCATATTTCAATAACAAGAAACTTACATTTCTTTTTCAACTTCTTCTTTCATGATTTCTTGCATTCTTTTTAGCCAAAAAACCAGCCATTCTGCTCCAAAATTGTGGTCATCAGGATTTTTACCTTCTGCTTCCAGCTCGGCACTTCTTCGATCCCAAAACTTTGACCATTCTCTGGAATGGCGCGGATGGGTTTCAGGAGCGTTGATAGACGCGTCGCGGAATTCATTGTACCTTTCTATTATTCTGATTAAAAAATTAATCCAAAACTTTAGTTAACTATTATGTACGTTAAATAAATAAAAACATTTAAAAAGACAAACATTTTTTCCGCTTCTTGCATTTTTCTCCATCTGATTTCCATTTCGTCCGTCCACCTTCCGCCAGTCTTGAGAGCAATTTTAGCTTGAAGTTGTTCATCATCAGGTCTTAGATCAAACATAGTAATACTGGGAAGTGACAACTCATCCACTGGAATATCATTGATCCTCATCATTTCTGGAGAATTAGCTTCTCCATCGATCATTGCTCGAGGGCTATCAGTTATGTGCATATCAATTTCAATTTTGTTGCACTTTGGCTCAGAGGAATCTGACAAAATATTGTTCAATTTAACCACTTTACGTTTCTTTTTTAACGGCCGCCAATGTAGAAAGTTGGCACAATTAAATAACTTACCAGTCACAACAGGATTTTCTCCAGCGTATGTTACAAGTTTTGCAACGAACCACTTCTTATAAACTGCGGGAATGCAAGATTCATCGTAATTTGCTAGTGTGAGAGCTAAAATAAAAAGGTATCATGTTAACGATGAGTGTATCTGCCAAGTAGTGCCAAGTCTCAAAGTTATAATCCCTTACAATAATTTCGAAAGTGATTCTTATGAGATTTGCTTCTGATGTGAGCTCCAAGTTGTCGCTGGCCAACTACTTTTTCTTCACAAAGGAAGCACTTGGCCTACCAAAAATCAGAATAACTCAAAATTATTATGTTTTAAAAAAATATAAAATTGATATTGATGGATTTTTTTTAAATTCCTAAAGTACCTCAAAGTTTGGCTTCTCGTAATTGGAACCAGGTCGAACTTTGAAAAATGGTTTAAATAGGTCACCCACACCATTGGAACCAGGAACAGGTCGCCGAATCGCGGATTGTAAGCTTGTTAAGCCCTATATGGAATGAAACCATTGAGGATTAGTATATAGCCCTTCAGTCTGTACTCTGTTTGATGCGTTAACTTACACAGAATTCATCAGCCTTATCTCCATCAATGTCCATTACAACAGATGATGTTATTTCATTAACTTGTAACTTATTCACCCCTTCCGGATCGCTAACACAACCAATGCTACTAGTATCACTATCCCAGTCGGTATCCTTGTTTTTAGGTACAAACCACGGCTCCATTATTTCCTCATCATGCATTTCAGGGTGAACAAGCACATCATCCGTAGGATCCTTCTCCGACTTTAGAAACCACCAGGCAATTTTGCGGATAGTATAATCTGCCAAGTCTACAGTTTCACTGGGCATTACAGGTATTTCAATCTTGGTTTCGGATGCCAACAATTTTGTGACTTCAGTTGCCACATCTCCAACCTGAATAGGACGAGTAGGTTTTACGTACTCGCTCCGACGGTCAGACAGCTTGGGAATTCTTAAAGCAACTGGCGGCTTTTTGGCTGCCTCTTTGTTAGCGGATTCAATTTGAGCCAATATCTTTTGAAATGACATGGCAGGAGCATGGGGTTTACTCAATTTCAGCTTATCTTCTAATCGTTTCTTTTCTCGTTCTCTAGGTGTCAATTTGTCATCTTTTTTGCCGGATTTTTGGTCCTTTTTCTGACCACCAAAATACTGCGGGTTTTCCCAGGGTAGTTTCCGCGACCCCTTATTATTAAATCGTTGTTCTGCGGTGGCTTTGATGGTATCCAGCTTTCTCTTTCGTTCCTCCGCCTTGTATTCCGCAGTGCCCTTTCTTGCATTTATTTTGTCTTTACCTTTCTGCCCTCTCGACGACTGCTGCATTCCTTTTTTAGGTACGATGGGATCACTGCTACTGTCGCTGCTACTATCAACAACTCTACGATGAGCCTTTTTCTCCTTTCTACCTCTTTCTCCATCAGTAGACGACGCAAAGTCACGGGATGCTCGACGGTCCTTCAAACTTTTCGCGTATAGTTTATTTAGAACAGGCTTAAAGGACTCTCTTTTTAACTTTTCCAGCCGTTCTATCATTTCCCCTTTTGCAGTTGATATGCTCATGTGACGCTTTAACGGAACTGCCGTAGAGCAGGCTGGGGGTCCTTTCAGATTGGGACTGTGGAAGAACGTGTCCAAATTTAGTAAGTCAACACATAGGACTGATAGTGGCTTGAGTTTGTATCGTTTTTGTTTTCTATTGAACTCTAAATCCGTGTAAGGCTTCCAATTCTTATTATTACGGCCAATCTTTGATAATGCACTATTATAAAAGGTCCACGGCTTGGGTTCTCGAACTACAGGTTTTTTGCGAATTGTCTCATCACGTCTTTTCTTCTTTTTCCTCTTCTCTCTTATTCGTTCGTCTCTATCTTCTTCTTCTTCCGATTCGAATAATTTTCCTTTAGGTTGAAGTGTAGGGCCCATTTTTCCCAGCCAAAACGGATGAACTTTGGGTACGTCTTCCTTTTCAGTCTCTTTCTTAACAACGTCCTTTTGTTTTTCAGACTTCTTCTGTACTACGGGCTTTCGATCTGCACTGCTGCTGGCTGAAGAGTCTGAAGTATAATCTACTTTGACAATTTTGTTCAGTTTTTTCTTCTTCTTGAGGTCATCTTCCTTTTTGATGTTCTTGGCGGGTTTACTGTAACTGGATTCAGAGCTGGACAAAAATCTTGGCTTGGATTTTTTCGGATAACTTCCATCTCCTGTTTCTTTCTTAATTGAAGAAGACTGCTTTTCCTGTTTTACATTGTTGTGCCCCACTTTACTTTTTTCTGACTTGTCTTCCTTAGTTTTGCTGACTTCCTCAGACTTTCCCTTGTTGATCAGCTGATGATTTTTGCTACTTCCTGCCTTTTCTACTTTCTTTTCTGGTGTTTCTAGTTGCTCACTGATGACGAAAGATCTATGGAGTTCCGGACAAAGCTCCAAGAACATTTGAGACCTCATGAATACTCGAAGATCTTCTTCAGGAAGGTCTTCATCCTGAAGAAGGTCTCGAACAATTTGGTACGTACCATTGAGGTCAAAAGGTTCGTCTTTTCCCATATCGAACTCAGTTTCTGGTCCTCCTACTGCGTTGAGCTATATTACACAGCAGAAATCACAAATTAAAATATATCAACATTGAACATACATTTCCTGACTGTGGACTGGGATGACTCTGAACTCCAAAGCATAGAAAAACACAAAATGAATTGACCTTACCTACTGAATTGGAACTGGAAATTATGGCTGAGGTCCAATGAATCAGTGAAAAGCGAAGTTTTCCTTTTAACAGAGCGCAGAACAAAACCGAGCTCTGTTTAAGCAGCAAATTTCATTAGCTGCGATATATTTAATTACATTACACTTAACGTAGCATTTACAATTTAAAATTTACAAGTCCATACTCTTCTTTGTTCTCCCTCCGTTAGTGAAAACCAAACGAAAATCGTTGCATTTTCCACTTGCTATTTCAATTGAAAATTCTGCAGAGTTCATAAAGAGAGTGTGGAGTGGAGAGAAGAAAATTGCAGTGCAGGGCAGACTCGAACTGAAACTGGCCGTCCCGCTGTTGCGAAAAACTTCATCAAAAGGCAAATAACCAAGTTTTTAGGTTCAGTTCAGGTTGGGTTGCTCCCGCAACATTTAGTCTACTTCAATAAAGGCCTCAAAAAGTACATAGGATTTTGTGTTTTGATCAAAGGTGAAAGGGGTTTTCGCATGTTTTGTTTTACGTTATAATTGGCCTTGTATAAATATATTTTGATGACAGTATTTTTTGGGGTTTAAAACCAAGTTGTATTGACATTTTCATACACGTTGAACGGCTATATCAAGCTTTTTTTAAGTGCATACGGTCGACAGACGCAAAATCTGGTCAACAATAAGCAATACTTAATACTAATCATTTGGCAGAAGTGTAGAGAGTACAATGGAGTGGTTTTAAAATGATGTACGTCGTTGCCCTCTATCCCCCTGAAACTCCTGATGACCTCTGATTGAATACGATAGATTAATTACATAACACAAACAGAATTAAACTGATACTTTGTAGTTTCAGACTCATTTCTGGAAAAAGCAAGTTTTATAGTCTACTAAATCATTTTGCATAGCTTTCTTCCCTCTTTTTCAGATTATTTAATTTGTATGAATAAGTTACATAGAAATGTAATATTAAAATAAAAACGCGTTAGTGGTAGTGAAAGAATAAATATTAGCATTTGGGGTCGAAGAGGTTAGGTATTAATGTTTCCACCCTTGCTTTTGTCCACACTCCACATTCAGCGGCTTAGATGTCTCCCCTTTTTAGTTCCGATGGCACCGGCTTTAAGAATTGTGGTGGTGGATCTCTAATATGAAGTCCGTCCAAAAATGGGACAATATGAAAATGATTGGATGTGACGTTGCAAACTTTGTCGATCGTCATCGCCTCAATGTTCCCTTCCTTTTTAATGCGTGGCCAAACTACTCCCGAAATTGTTAGATTCTTGCTGTTTCAGAAAAATTACATTTGGTTAAATTACGGTGTTTCTTTTAAGTTTAGATGTGGGCTTTACAGACGTACTTGTCTTTAATGAACTCAGTCAGTCCGGTAAGAAAGGTTTTAGACATTTCGTAATCTGCCGATGCCTTCATAATTTCCAGGGCTGTGGAAGAATAGAATAGGGTCAGAAGTTGGTCCCCAAGGACAGGCCCTGAATTAGGAAAATCAGATGGTGTCATAAATATATTGCATATTTTTGTAATTTCAGTCCAGCTTATTAGCATACAATAAGATAACTAACCCCATCCATTGCTAGCAGATCCATCTCCAGTGGCCTGACTCCATAGATCACTGGCAAGCGTTTTGGCAATTGATAACCTTCCTTTGACATAGCTATCTTTCTTATAAGATTTGAAAGCCGGATAACGGCTAAGCTGTCCTTTGTAGGAGTAATAGTACATATAAACTTCAGCCTCGATGTTCCTGTAATATCTAAGGACTTGATGCAGAGGGTAGAGGAAGTCTGCATCAGTAATCATTTGCATTAAAGGCGTTAAATCGTTCTCAGGTCCTTCTTGGCCAGGTGGGTAGTAATGTCGTTTGAGAGCTGATGAAACTTTAGGGTTATCCATGTACCGGAGGATGATTGGAATGTAGGTAGCCCAACTGATTTCCAGTGTCTTCTTTATTTCATCATGGGCTTCGATACCTATAGATGTTTTTAGGCAATATTGTGATAAAAAAAGTTTCGGGATGTATTATATTCAAAATTCCAGTATCAAAAATCTCACGGCTCGTCAATCCTGCCCCATCGGCTTCGTTGACACCGAAGATTATAGGTATCTTCGAGAAGTTTCCACTTTCAAAGATTGCAAACGGATTTGCAGTCACAATAGAACCTTCTTCCGGTTTCTCCATTGTGACGGTAAATGAGTCAAGGGGGGAGTGAATCGGATGCTATCAATAAATAGACTTTTAGGTATTAAGGAATGATAAACGGTTGTTCAAGGTTAGGCACCTCTACAGAAGTATGAACTCGGACAATTTCTGTTGCATCTATATTCTTCATACAGGCAAGCCACTTGGGTATGTCCTCTTGAGGGCAATCAAAGTTGTCTGCAAACCTCCTAAATTGGGCGTAATGACCTGGTGTGAAACCCCATGGGCTGAGGGCATGGCCAGATTGAAGAATAGCTCGATTAAAAAGGCCTAGAAATATAAATCCTTTTCAAATACATTTCGGCTTCGAACAATTTAAAAAACACTTTGATTCTCAAACCCTTTGATGATTCGGATAAAGCATGAAAGTGAGCGGAAACAGCTCCGGCGGAGTCCCCGATTAAAGTAATTTGTTGTGGATTGCCGGAGAATAATTTGATATTTTTCTGGACCCATTTCATCGCAACTTGCTGGTCTTTTAAACCCATATTTCCCTTAACTGTTCCTTCCCCGGAGTTTAAAAAACCTAAAGCTCCGAGACGGTAATTTAGTGTTACAAAGACCAGACCATCATTATCCATGAAGTACTTGGGGTGGTATCCTATTTTTTAAAACGATGTTTAGTACCAAATTTCTAACTTTACTAACTGCTAACTAAGGGGTTACGAACTTTTAGAATCTCCTTCCATTCCCGTTAATCCACCATGCAAATATATAATTACTGGATACTTTTTCTCCGGATCAACCTGCCCTAATCCAGTAGTGAAAAATGATATTCATTAATTTACGTTGTCTCGAATATGTCCATTGCAGATTGCGGCCCTTACCGATTTAGTAAAGACGTTTAGATATAGACAGTCTTCAGATCCTAAGGGAAAAACAAAACAATTTGGTAAAAGCTAGTCTACTTGACTTGACAATCAACTAGATTTATAGGTATGTTTACCATATATTCCACCGGCCATTACCATGTCAAATTGTATACATGGCGAGGAATACTCTGTTGCATCTCTGGTCGATTCCCATGGTTCATCCCATGGTTTTGGGGACTATAATACATAAGTAAAGGTTCATAATAAGACTCTTTGAACACCCAGGTTTAATTTTTATAACGTTTTTTGCCAAACCTCAAATCGAAGACTTCCTAAAGGAGGTTTACTATACGGGATTGCATAGTACGAAAAAAAAACTTTCTTGTCCCGACTGAACTCAGCTAGTCCTTTGATACTGCCCATGTCAGTTTTAACTATAGGGCAAGGTTCGATAGGTCCTTCCTCCAGCATCCTCATGGGATTCAATTGTGGCAATGCGGCAGCTGCAGCCGCTGCCAGCGAGGATGCTTGATTGCTTAACGCTTCAATCGCTTCAAAAACAAATGAATCGCCATATATAGCGGTAGTAAAATAATTTAAAAATACAAAGACAATTTTTAAATTAACCATTTTGGATCATTAGCACAAACAATTTATTAATGTAACGAAGGTTCTATTTATCTAAACTCTAAACAATGCTTATATTTATATTCATTTCTTCAGTGTGCAAAGTCGAAAATTAGAGGAGGAAGGGCTACGACCTGAACTTTATTTTATTGTTATTTAACTGAATTTTAGACCCGTTGCATTTGAAATGATATATTACTATGTTGTATGCATACAATTTCCCATTCTAATAAGTAACAACTAGGTCACCTTTCTGTTTATTTTCCCATTCGGTGTACATCCTATAAATAAATATTAATGTCAAATAATGTTACCACTTTAAACTTGTCATATTTAAAATTTAGATTTCCGAATTCTACAAAGTCCCAATAGTGAGCTATTTTTGATAATTTAAAAAATAATATTATACGACGGCTCATATTCGTTAACATCCACAGATCTGGACCTGTCACCATTGAAAATAAGAAACCAATGGATATCATAATTAATTTTAAACGTATTATACTTAAACTGATATAAGCTTACATACTGTTTTTATTTATTGTACATAAATAAGATGTTAAAGAGTCAAAGGTAAATATCATCATTTACTAATGAAATAAATAATTATTTTGCATTGCGATAACACTTTCGAATCCGAGATCATTTAATCTAAAAGAGGGTATCCCACATCTTGATTCTGTCCTGGAATGGTTCATTTACGACTTGGCCTGGTAAATTCAGTTGCATACATTTCATACAAGAACTATCATTGGCCGGAGGCCAGGACACTTGGTCGAAAGACAAAGGATGTCTAAAATTGTGAATAAAGGTAATGTAAGTTGAAACCTTATTAATTTAATTATCCAGAAATCATTCAATTCATCACCTTGAGCTTGCAAAATTTGTCAAGGATTTTATTAAGGCTTTGGACATTTCATAGTCCATGGACAGTCTTCCAATTCCTGGGGCTCTTCTGATATTAAAAAGTAGCATAACAGAGTCCCCATGAGCAGCTCCAAACTCCGATGGCCTTTTATTTGTCAACCTGTATCTCAAAAGATCCGAAAATATTCCACTTCCTATTGCTACTTCCGGTATTCCGCGTAACTCGTTTTCGCCTTCAGCTAAGACTGGAACTTTACTCAAAATGTCGTGAACTGAAATACGTCCTTGGTAAGTATTATAGTATAGGTACAAAGGTGCATGCTTGTTATACTCTTTTGCCATTTTATTTGATGGGTGGAGAAATTGGGCATCAGATAATAAATTAGTCAGGTTTATAAAGTTATGCTGGTCAGACAAGTCTAGTAAAGAGTTCCCGTTCCATCCGGGGAAGTAGAAAGACCTGAGATTGTCGGACATGGTTATGTTTTTGGGGTCATAGGCAAGTAAGACGGGAATCCAGTCGTTCCACCTTTTACCAAAATTGTTTTTAATGTATTGATCGGCCATTATTCCTATTTAAAATGAATCAAATAATTTTTACATAAGGACATTTCCAGGAATTAAAATTAAAAAAATTATTTTTACGTGAAGAGTAAAGAAGCCCTTCCATTGATGACACCTGGGAAAAAATGATCAAATAACGAAAGGATTAAGTTTTGTCATTAATGTAAGGTTCGATCTAGTTTCAGTTTTGTAAGCTGACCCCTAGCATCAAAGGAACTTTGTTAAAGTTTTCCCGTTTCAAAATATCTTCAGGAGGTTCATGTACCATCGTATCCTCTGTAGCAATTGTTTCAATGGACGGAGCGAAAAAGTCCGAAGGGTTACTTATTGTTTTCTAATAGATTAGACATTAGTAACCGTTTTAAATCCA
>JAQFZA010000598.1:0-16208 GCA_034695115.1 Desoria olivacea | reverse complement strand
CAAAATTCGGCCCAGGGACCCCACAGGGATTTTTTGAAACTCATCTCTAAGGTATTTGTACTTTGTCGCTAAGGGTTCCTGAAGAACCCCTTTAAATAGCTTTTTAAAACTTGAAGCCTGTTATTTCTTCTCTTGCCGAATACTTCCCATCAACATTTGACCAAAATTGTGCATCGTCCTAAAGAGTACAATGCATTTTAATTCGACTTACTCTAACATAACCTGATACATTGACGGGGTAATAGAGCAAGGGCTCCTGATACATGGGCCCCAGTGACCAACCATATTAAAGAGATTAGAGTTAAGGTAGTGTGAACAGACACACCCATCTCCTCCCCCGCTTTAAATCTTTTATTAGCTTGAGGCGTAACTTTTTTTGCTGTAACTATAATTAAGAATTGTTAAATATAGGGTCACGAAGGAGGTCTACATTCCCCATCCATAGTCCCTGCTCCCTCTGACCCAGTCAACCATCGACACAGCACCCCCCCCCCCCCAGCCCCCTGAAGGTCGGCCTATAACGACGAAAAGGCAAGAACGGATCATTATTCGAGAAGTGGATCACGAATTTTGTCGAATCCGAAAAAAATAAAGGGACAACGAAGTGTCGTGTTCAAAAGCTAAAATTTCACGCCGTGTACTTGAGATTACTACTGATCGCAAAATAAATATCACAGAACAGTCAAAATCCAATACCTACTGCAACCACGATGGATGCATCTGCGACAACTCTAGGACGGTGGAAGAAGTCCACAAAGTATGTTCTACTTGCATCCATCCGACAAGGGTGATAAGAAGCTATCGACACATTTATAAATGGAAGAAGGGATCTCTTCTGGCGGACTGTGTAAGGAGGCTAGAGGACCCCAAGACCAGTTGTAAAGAATGCAGGTAGATGATCGCGTAATATATATATATGTGTTGTCCTTACAGTTTTTGAAACACAGTGCATGTGTCACTTTGTAGTTTATAAAAACTTACTTCGTACAGAGCGATTTTCCAGGCTTCAAATTACATCAAGCGGGTCTCAACAATTATTTTTATCTGCACTTCGTTGACCAGCAATGGCCTTGCTTAGACAATCTGTAGTGTAAATTTAAATTGATTTAATTAGAATGGAATAGAAATGCAAATCTAACAAAAATCATTGTAGATGACACACATATACTCCATGTGTAGTAATGGTCCAATTTTAAGTTACTAAGGTCTACTAAGGTCATCATCAGGGTATATAAAGCCCTGCTTTTTGTAATAACTGTTGCAGCTATCTGCAGCTTAATGATGAAATAGGATGAACTGATGAAATTTAATAAGTGGCGGTGGGTTAGATAGTAGAGTTTTGAAGTGATTTTAAGGGGTTTTATTGAAGATGTATAAACTTGAAGAGCTAGAGACAACTGGTGATCAAAACTACGTTCACCACACAGGAAGACTTCGTTGCTTTCGAAAGTTTAGGTCAGGTCAGTAACTCGTTTTGTTACTGACCTTAATTGGATACAAATGTACCTTAGTAACAATTATATTAACCTAGGTTAGTACAAGGTATGGTAGGATGCACCAAAAGTGCATCCGTGATTAGTATAAGATTTCCATAGAATTGGGTACATCGCCACAGGCAGATATTATACGATAGAGGAAGGGATAGAAACGGTGATGTACCTTAGTTATATGGCTATTAAAAACTAGTTTAGTATAGAAAGGAATGCCGAGTGCATGTGCAAGTGCACAAGCCGGCAATACAAGGTATATATATATATTATACCGACACATGATGATGTATTTAATGAATAGTTGATAAAGATAACTATAGGATATGTTAAATATATATACACATGGGGAGGGTTACATACAGATAGCTCGGAGCTTAGGTTAGGTTAGGTTAGATTAGATGCTGATTCCAGACTGGTTTTTCTTGAGTTTATATAATTTGTTTTCTATTATTAAGAGAGAATGTCGGGTTCAAAAGGTCTAGACGGTTATATAATTATGTTAGTCTTGATAACCTACGATGCATTTTTATGCATCTGTATGCATTTCGTAACTCTGTCTGTAATTCGAGATTATGTAACAGCCGAGACATGCAGATGTAACAGAAGAACATGTCCCTGTCTCATGCCATTCCCTTTCATTATTATAAGCTGGAGAAGGGGGTATCTCCACAGTTTATCTAGGGGTAGTGGGCTCGTTCTGCTATCTAGCGTCTAGGTATGGTAGAGATAGAGAGAAAACATTTTTGGAGCTAAGCTCTTTATTTACTACTCCGACGCCTCGATTGATGAGAGATCCGCTACTGGGGAATTTTCAGGGGATATAAAATAAAGTTTTGGTCTCTGATTCTGTTCTGACTTTTGCCTTTAATTAATATACTTGTGAAAGAATTATTCTTATTGAATTTTTACGAAATGGGTGTCCGAGCCGGTCTTTTTGTGACGTTTGTCATAGGTCTTGTTTGTGGTGGAGTTCCGCTTCACCTGATCATTCTGAGGAGGTGGACGGGTTAGTGTCCCTGGCATTAGTCAATGGAACGCAAGAGGGCGAAGAGGAGGGGGTCAATGGAACTGAGGAGGGTTTCGATAATTTCGGCGAATCGGAGTTAGAAAATCACCAGCGTTCTCAATTTTCTTTGCTGGCTGGATATTTGAGGGATCCTTCTCCGGAGAGACACGATCGGGTGATAATGGCTTGGAACGAGACGATGGCCAAGGTGGCTGAATATCTGGACACCGAGGTGGACTGGACGATCCCCAATAATCGCCTCCTGGGTTCGCCGATCGTATATCGTTCTCCAGTGGAATTACACAAAGGTTGGATTCAACTACGACCCGTTGCCCAGCAATTGTGCCTCAATTGCACCACTTCAGGACAGATTGCCGTAGCTTTCCCTCGTCATATGTTTGTGGATGTCAAAATCCTCTGTATCCCCGTCTCTGAGGTGATGACCTGGGGACCAAACCAGCGGCGCCCGCAAATCCTATTGGCCTATAACTTCTTTAAAGAAGCCCGACAATGTTTTGGCTACTGGCAACCTCGGGTATACACTGAGAACAACATCTCTCTTAAAAGGGGTATGTTTATATCATACGTTGTATAATTAAATTTCTAATTGCTAGTACTTTCCATTTAGAGCTTTATGATTAATTTTATTGTTAGTTTATTATAATTTTCTCATGACTACTTTCAGGTGCTCAACCAAGAGTGGAGCATCCCCGTAAGATGGTTGAAGATAACCTTCATACGAAGGTCACCTTGAGTCTCCATCGACGGATGCGAGTACGGCACTACCCTGTGATGAAGATCGGGCGACATGAAGGGAAGTCGGCGATACTTTGGTCCAACGGGACCGTAATTCGAACTTTCTAAAGTGTCCCTATTGTCTTGGGTTGTTAATGGGTTCTGGATTGGCCTGCCTCTTAATTCCGTTGGAGTGGGGAGGTAGTTTACATTAGTTAAATTTATTATTCTAGGTATTCTACCTAGCAGTTAAATTGTAATTGCTAAATTAATTTACTAAATTAATTCTATTTTTCTATTGATTTGAATATTGAATATTGGATTGCATATTGGATTTGAAATGTGTATTAAAAGTTTAATCTTGATCTTTGTTGAATCTTTCATAATATGACATGAGTTTTAGTCAGAGAGGCTCTAAGAGAAGGTGCTTAGATTGTATATATATAAAAAAAAAAGGACAGTGGAGTATGGGCTGTTCGTTTGGCTGGCCGGTGGGAATTGGGTGGTGTGGGTTGGATGTTTTTTTTGGAATATGAATGCTTTCCATTCTCTGTGTATTGGGAGTGCTACTTGTTGGGGGTTTAATGTAACTGCGTAGATGGTTCCTTTTTGTCATATTTTCCTATCTGCTGTGGAGGTTGTCTCCGTACGGATGGAGGTTTGGGAGTAAGTGTTGTGTTTGGAAAATTTCCCTTTTTCTTTTTCCTATTATAATTGTTGAAATGTAACTCTGATTGTGAATCAGGTGTACTTTATGCACCTCCTCGAGGAAGTTACGGAAGAGTCACAAACTTAAGTAAAGGCTATTGTCGTATATTAATGTTGGGTTCCCCTTGAAATCGGAAACCCGAGGAACAGCGTAAATGGATATTTGGAATGGAATTCCGAAAGTATGGGGTAAAGTGAGAATTTATTTTAGCTCGCAATGAGCTGAAATTAAATGTGCCGCTTTGGAATGAGTCCACTAGATCATTTCTAGGTGCAAGTTCAAAATAAGTTGAAAACCTGACCTGATTTCGAAAATTTGATTTGATTTTTCAATTTCAGAACTGGAAGACGTGGAAAGGCCAAATTTTGGTGTTGGAAGGTACAAGCCGTGGGATACAGATAAAAAATTAAATTAGAGATTTTTCGAATTTTTTTCTAAAAATCTGTCCTACGTAGTGCCGCATCATATGCGCATAACTAGGTTTAATCTAAGGTTACAATGACCAATATAATATAATCATCCTTCCTGGTACCTTGTACCAAATTATACTTTATCCAGTAATTATACAAATAACAACTTATTATTTCCTACACAATACCTTGTATGATTTCCCTACGTAAATATAACATTAAGATTTCCTTATGTCTAATATTATTGGAAGGCTAATTCATACGTACTAACCTTGTTATTTTTGATCTGCTCTTCCGCTTCAATCCATATAAATAGTTAATTTTTCTACATGTTAAGCTCAGTATAACTCCACTACTCTCTTGTAACTTGAATAAAATACAAAATACTTTAAATTCAACCGATTCGGATTCACCAAATCATTGATTTAAATCACGAAATCCACTCTGAACTTCAATCTACTTGTTAAGTACATACACTTACAGTTGGCTTTCTTGTGTGTGATTGAGTCGTTATCAATTGCCGCTTGAGCGTCAGTGGATTGTTTCATTCTACTTACCTTCACAGCGCCAATCCCCTTTCGATATCCAGTACTCTTTCGGGTAGGTCCGAGTGGGGTATGACAGAAAGCTTTTTCCACTGGTAGGTTTTGTTAGATTATTGCGCCTATTATTGCCGGCGGCTAGAAGTCTAAACATTAGCCTCGTCAGGTTAGAAATGTTGTTCTAGATTAAACCTAAATGTGTAACCCAGATAAGCTGAGTAACTGCAATATCTCAGAACGTAGGTAAGTTATAATACCACAAACTAACCAGTCGACTCTTGCATTGTGCAAGTTACAGAAATCTGTCAAGCCATTAATAGTAAGACCTCTTGCCAACTACGGAATTTCAAAATCTCTTATAATCCATCACAAATATAGGTTATTCCGAATGCTAAAGGCCTATAAGGCATTTACATTAAAGTCCTGAAAAGGCTTTTAAAACACTTACTCTAAAATCCTGAAAAGGTTTATACTATATTGCTTGAAAAGTCCAATCAAGAGATGAAGGGGTCGATCAGACAGAATGTTGATAATACAGCAAAAGATTTGTCTGCCCATTTGGATGAAAATGGGGACAAAGTTATTTACGTAGTTGGTTCAGAAAATGAAAGTTTAAACACGTACCAAAAGATCCTTGATAGTACATCAAGAGAAGTTGCTAATGAGGCTGCCAAGTCGTCACTAAAGGGACTATGTGCTTTACAATCGAGCGATTGCGAGTTTTATAGAAAAGAAGTTCGCACCACTGTATATGGGTAGGTATACGATAGAGGATTTCAATCGAGTTGGCTCTGGCCCCGAGGTACTGTCGAAGAAGGTGCTGTTTTTCCATAGGATGACGCAGTTGGGAAAAACCAGCTTTGCAATGGCTCATTTTGTGTCCCCATTACTTGTAAGTGGTTTGGATGGCCTTCGAGATGTTGATTGGTTGAAATATGTTGGAGTTGTATTTGATGATATGAACGTGGATGAATGTTCAGGCGAAGTTATAATTCATATGTGCGATGTAGAGCACACTAGGTATATCAAAGCTAAATATACCGATGGGATGATTCGGGCTGGGAAACCTAGAATCATATGTACTAACAAAGCTCCAATGGTTTGGTTGCCGAAGATGGATGTGTTTCAGTATGCAGCCGTAAGAGCAAGATTGCACATTGTTAATATTAAGAAACCCCTTATGAGTAATTCAGATGCTGTGCATCCTGAAATGAATGCTGTTGATATGTCTATTGCTAATGTGTACGCCATGTATAATGCAGAAGATGGCTAAATTATTAGTTTTCTCAGAATAGTTGTTTTCTTTGGAAATAGTAGTCGACCTCATTATTTAATAGTAACAAGTATAGGAGAATCCTCCTATACTTGTATGCACATGAATGCATACAAGTGCATGGGCATTGCATTGCATGGCATGGAATGTATTCATGAGCCTTTTGGGATATAATTATTCCAATAATATTCCCGCACTAAATTCAAGGATTCATTTTAGGATTAGGATTTAGATTTCAAGGATTCAATTCATTACTAAAAAATTTAAGGATAGTTTAAGAGCCCTCGTTAGTACGAGTGGCATGGGATCTTTAGCCAAACCTGTTTGATCTCAAGGGTCAAGCAGGATAAGATATGATGAAGTTGAGAAGGGTGGGACGAGCAATCCTGCCTTTCTCAACTTGTCTCGACTTCTTATTTTTGGCCTCGTGTGTGGTGTACAATATATGTTATACAGAGTATATAGTATAGCCTGTGAGAACTGAAAGTCAGAAATGCCTTCATCGATTGAGTTAAATCAAAAGGTAGCCAAACTGACTAGGTATCATAATCAGATTAGGCAACTAATAAACAAACTATGTGAAGACCCTGTTAAGGGTATGCCCGGGGACCCATCACTCAATAGTCAAAGAGGACTGGTCATGATCGAAGGAAATTTCATGAACCAGAAATTCAAAACTTCGAAATAAAATATTTATGTAGCCTGAGATAGTCAGCATGAAAAATTACTAATTTTTACATTTCCCGTAACATGTAGTCGGACCTGCAAGAATCCCCAGGATGCCAAGGATCATGTTCCCGGATAGGAGAATCAGATTTCATTTTAATATACCTATGTTGCAGGGTGCAGCGCATAATATAATAGGAAAATGTTGAATCATATTGAATTTGTGTTTCCACTCAGAGCTCCTTATTCCGGTCACTCAAAACGGCCACCCCAAGTGGCATTAGTCAACCAGGACCACCCCCCTCATGAATCTATGAAGATACACCATGGTTAAAGGACGGGGAGGACAAGAAAAATTTTAAAATCTAGAGACTTTATGGCAATAGAATCTATGATAATCTACCTAATTAGTATTTGTCTGTTGTTTTTCCGCCCTAGGCTTTACTGTGGAATTTTAATCTGACAGCTTGTACGGGTGCCTCATGCCCAGGGACCTAGGAGTCAGATGAGAGTATATGATAGGATAATACATTGATTGCTAGAAATTGCAAATTCACAAGGGATCGATAGTATGAGACCGAATTTATTTTGTTCAATTAGGCATTACATGTTAATACTTCGGCTTCGAGAAGCCGAAGTCGCCAAGTAAAGAATATTTACTTCCCAAAATCGGGGCCGATGAAATAAAATTGATATTTTTCGGGGCCCGAATTCTTGAGTCAAATTCTCTATAAAACGGTGTTTTTATTTCTCTTCAAAAACTCTTCACACCACAATACCATTCAATCTTAAATCTGAACTAACATAAAAATCCCCCATACATTGCATACAATGCAATGTACGGGGAGGGAAATCATCCATCATCATCATCATCATCATACAACTACTTACAAGATGTGGTTTATTTTATTATGCCCTCAGGCCAGATGAATTGAGAAATTAAGGTGAGTGGAGGTTATCTTACGAAAGACTGCCTCCACTCTCCCATACTAATAAATGCAACTAAGTTGCATTAAAGAGGGAACATTTTTGCATGTTTAATATTAGTATGGGAATGAATATTTGCAAACTTGCAAATATTCACTCCCAAGACTTTACTCACCTTGACAGCCTTGACTTTATATTAAAGGGGAGAAAAGTTGCATTGCATTGCATGTTAAGTTTGGACATAACATGCCACTTGAAAATTAAAAGGAAGAAAAGTTGCATTTAGTAGAGTTGCATGTTATGATAGTTATGAATAACATACAACTCGCAATCAGGAAGCCTAACCCAAATACTCTTGGGTCAGGCAATACATATTGTCTGGTTAATTAAACCAGGAAATTATATCCTTGTTTTATTTTTGGATTCAAGGATTGGGGAGTAAAGATTGTAATAATCGAAACACAGTATTTTCGGTTTTTTATGTGAATTCGACTTTAAAAAACTTTGAATTTAACTATAAAACCCCATAATTTCCACCAGACCGCTTCATACTTCATTCATTGTTACATCTTTAACCATGTTGCTAAAAGTTTTGCCAGTTCTACTTGTGATAGCCATTCATGGCCAAGTTCCACGAACATTGCCTCCAGCATTGCCTGCACCTACAGCCTGTTTCAAAGCGTGTAGTCTTCGGATTTCAGAAATCCGAGGAAATCTTTTCGACGGATTGGGAAGAAGGGAATACCTCGAAATCATGGTAAGTCAAAATTACAATGTCCACATACTTTCTAAATTAATTACAGTTAATTCCGTATATATTGAGCTTATTTTTAAAATCATAATTTTGAAATTGAATCCAACATTTATACAGTTTATTCCGTATATACTGAGCTTATTTTTAAAATCATAATTTGGTGAGGTGTGTGGGGAATCTCAGGCTAAAGTGAGTTAGTTGGCCCCGGCCATCTAACCCTAACCTTCCTTTTTGTTTTTTCCGTAACATAGTTATGTACAACATGTACCTTTAAATGCTATTTCTCACCTTGCAATTATGTCTGCCTAATGTCTAGTTACTATTTCCGGTTTTCCTTGTTCTCTTGTATAAAAACAAGCGGGATTATGTTAACATTTATCATTTACCGTAACATACTACACCAAGTATATCATCCTCCTCAATCTCAGAGTCTCAGTTCATCATGCCGTCTCAACCACGCAGACGAAACCCTTTCATCGACGATGAAGCTGATGAAGCTTCAGATTACCTGGACTCCGACGACGAGGACCCTACAGTGTCCTCCACCACTAACTGGGGGTACACACCAAACCACCTTCACCATTACTGGGATTCAGATCCCCCTACTCCCTCGGACTATGCCGAGTCACCTCCGTCATCCCCTCGGTCACCTTCTCCGTATTACAACCCTCCTTCAGTGTCCCAATCGGTCATCGATTGTTTTGAGGACCCTTACGCCCTCGCCCTGGCTCCAGCGTCCCCAGCTGCCATGATTGTGGACATCGGTCCACCCGACAGCCCCAACCCTGTCAACCTCGACGGGGAAGAGCTATCCATAGAAGAGGCTTATGCCTACTGACAACAGGTATCAACCTCTCACAGAGCCACTCCAATCCAACGGGATCCGGACGATACGAACGATGATGTGGAAGTCATTCTCAACAACATTCCCATTACCAACATCTCATCCGACGAGGATGATACGTCCCTCTTGCACCTCCGGCCCCTAAACGTCGACGGATGATCTAATCAAACCCTATGGGTTTCATTGCCGGGAGAATGGACAGAGATGTCCAAGGTTTTCTAAAGTTATTAATATATTATTCATTAATAATTATCCTTCCTGGTACCAATTTTTTTGCTTTCCTGGTACCTTGTACCAATTGCTGTTAACATAGTATTTCCTTATTCGATGTGTCATGAATCACCTTGTGATCCATTATTTCCTTACAATTAAAGTTTTAAATTAATTCCAGAAGGTTGTAATCATCGTCACAACCTTATTCCCATTTCCGCCTAAATCCATATTTAAGATGAAATTTTCGTATGTTAAATTTAGTATAACTCTACTACTCATATCTGTATTGTATTCAACTCCCGAATAAATACACTGACAATTTACTTACCTTTTCGGTATCTCCGAAGTTTAATCGCACATAAACTTTCACATATTTACAAACCACTCTGAACTTCTATTTTCTATTTTAATATGTATAATAGTCATAACCCGTTACAGTCGGAGCTATCACTTCTTCATGGTGGTGCGTGATGGAGAAATCGGCATTGTAAACTCTAAGTTGTAAAACATGTATACACATATCTTATATTTCCTGCCTGTGCACTGATTCTGTGTGTCCGTACTCTTGTAACTCTCCCTCTCTCAACACTAAATAAATACTGTACTAACTACTCTACCCGTGTTCCAATTGTTCTCTCCGATAACCTAATATCATACATCCGACACTGGCGTCCCTCGGCTGTTCATGACGTATTGGAGTAAAGTAGTTGGGAATGATTATTTGCAAGTTGGCAATTATTCATCCCCATACTAAAAGTTACATGTAATTTTGTTCCTCTTTTAATGCAACTTAGTTGCATTTATTACTATGGGAGAGTGGAGGCCGTCTTTCGTAAGATAACCTCCACTCACCTCAATTTCTCTTTTCATCTGGCCTGAGGGCATAAGAATTTAATCCATCTTGTAAGTTGTGTATGATGACGATGGTGATGATGATGGATGATTGGCCCTCCCCGTACATTGCATTGTATGCGATGTATGGGGATTTTTATAGGGCAGTTCAGATTTGGAGTTTGAATGAAGATTGTTGTGTTGAAGTTTTTGAAGGAAAATAAAAACGCATAATTTTATAAAGATTTTATACAAAACTCGGATCTCCGAAATATAAGAATATTTATTTCGGATCCGAAAGTCAAAGCATAAAATATCTTTACTTTGGCTCAATCCAGAAAATCGGAAACTCTACTGCTTCTTGGATGTGTAGTAGTGTCTTTGACACTACTGCCGCTTAGGTTGCGATAGATTGTTTCAGGACCTACTACCACAAACAATCCCCCCTTTCTTTTCCAGTACTCCTTCGGGTAGGTCCGAGTACAGTGAATCAGAAAGCTCCATCCGAGAGGTTAGAAATCGGTTTCGCTGTATGCTATAGGACTCTGTCGGATACATTATCTGTATAAGGTAGTGGCTCTTGTATGTGATTTCGACCGGTCGTTTTCTGCTTCTCTCAACAATTTTCCATTTTTCAGTTTTTTTTTATTTTATCGGTATTTTCGGTTCAACGGTGAATTTATGTTGTGGGTTTCATCTACCATTTGAAACAAAGATTCAACGACAAATACAATTACTGACTACCATCATTCAAGAAGATTCAATCCAGTCTTTACATCTGTAACGTAATGTATTATGACCTATATTTTATATTTACTTTCTTTGTTGGCCTCAATCGCCAACTATATTAGACACTACTTATTTAGTAAAGAAGTAGTAGACACTTGGGACTTCGACAGTAATAAACTCTTAGATTAGACTTAAAAGGGTTGGGCCTGGCTAACCACCAGGCCCCGGTCTCCCCAGCACTTATTGAAATACATACTCTGACATCTTATACTCACCCTAGATTACCTCACGTTACACTGGCGACCCTTAGGCAGTTAAGCACCCTTTGGCTGAGTAAAACCAACCGGTTTTATCGGTTCCACGTCACTTAGGTTCTTTTAGTCTCATCTGTATGGCCACAGTTTCTGAGCGAGGGAGAACTACCCTACTACCTGATGTCTACCTGTTCTACAATGTCTGTTGCCCAGCACAGTCTTCACATCATTATTACTCTGTTCAACATGTTCATCTGTTCCCTGTGCCTTAAGGGTATCCACATCCTTGCACCAGTAGTGCAGCAAAATATTCCTGGAACAATCCATCATGAATTCCCGTTACAAAAACGGAAGGAACTTGTCACAGTTCGATGTGGTCATCTCTACCACAATTTATGTTATCGGTTCGTCTTCACCGATTTAAAAGGAGCATGTCCAATCTGCGGCGTCATTCAGAACGGAAGACCCACTACAGTCTACCCAACTGAAGCCTCAGCAGATCCCATTCAAGAAAATGTAGTGTGTCTACCAGGTTGAACTGATCCACGAATATCTCAAGATATGGTGCCATACTTCAATGTTATCGACCATAATGCTCAACCGTCACTTTCAACAGCACCTTCAAATTCAAAAGGTTGCTATAAGTCCGACGTTAAGTTCCAGTGATGAATCTGATGAATGGCAATAAATCCATCTAGGATTAGGTTCAGTAAAAACAAATGTTATCAAACTTAAAACATCATAGTACCAATCAACCTAAATAGAACTATCCTAACTTGCTTTCATTTGCAAATTAATTAAAAAAGAAATATACTTAAACACATTAGAATAGTCAGAAATAATGCACAATATTGTGTAAGATCCTAGAGCTCAATCTGGCTCTTGCATAACCTCGATGCGTCTCACCTAGATTGACCTAGAGTAGAAGCTAGACAAATGCAAGTTCCACGATCATTTTTATGGCTAGTTATTAGCACATTTACAATCATGAAACCAAATAGAAATTGGGCTGTTCGCACAGTCACGGATAGGTTTGTTGATCCCTTTACGATAAGAAATCCTTCATGCTTTGGTCAGCAATTACGAAAGTATTGACCAATCGTATCGAGCTGATACTCATAGCCTTCCATAATTAAGAATTAGGTCACGTCATAAAATGTTTAGAGAGGTTACAGTTGACCTGTTTAACTAATCAAGGCTAACTTATTAATTTTCTCAGCATAGTTGTTTTATTTGGAAATGGTAGTCGACCTACTTATTTTAATGTATGCATAGATTGACCTGTGCTCATTATGTAGTGTCAGTTAACTTTCTGAAAGTAAAGATTACAACTTCTGAGAAGGATCAAAAATATTACAAAATTTATATTACATAATATAAATTTTGTAATATAATATTAATATTATTATAATTATTATTATTAATATTATTATAATATTACAAAAAAAACAAAACAGGGACAATAATAAAATGAAAAAAAATTATAAGGATCAAAAAGGGAACAATTAAATAATTCAAATAAAATCGATTGCCTTGAGTTAAATCAAAAGATACCAAAATTTGTAGACGATATTTTTCATCGTAATCATCTTATAATCTCTTATAATCAACTGAGAAACATTCAAACCAAAATTATCAATTATATGTCATCCAATATGTTACATATATATTCCCGTAATAACTTGTTCTCCGTCTTATAAATTAATTCGTCTCCACACTACATTCGAGCTTCATTGGTGTCGAGGGTTGCAGCAGGACTTCTTACTTCTTCACTTCCAGCCTTCCTAATTTCTAAACCAATAATCAATACTCCATACTTATCAAGCAGACGAGAATGCAGATACTCTCAGACCGGATTTCCTTTAGTGGAAAATATTATGAGGAGACTCAAAGAAGCTGATTCTAATGGGACCTAGGAAGAGGTATTTACAATTACGTCGTATAGGTGGATGCGGAATCGAAACGGGTCACAAGGAATTGAGCAGGAAAAAGCAATTCGGAAAAGATAAGGATCTGAGATGTGGTAGGGAGAAGTTGGGTCTGGACATAAATGTAAATCGATTGTTTATTTGGTCAGTGATGGAATGTCTAAAAGAATAAAACATAAATTTAAGTTTTTGATTTTTTGAATTACAAATTTGTTGGACACACATATGTATGGAGAATTTATCAAAGACAGGCATTGCGTAATGGATTGAGGAGTATAATATGTTAGAGTACCTTTGGAAACGTTCCAAAGTACGAAACTGTCTGTTGTAGAAGGGACTATGTCGATAAAAGCGACTGAAACATAAAAGGGGTCTCGTGAAGCCTTGTATTGGGTTAGAAATGTTAAATATAATTTGTGCAAAACAAATGGAAAAATGAATGTGGAAAACATGATTTATAAGTCGAGAGCGTTACCTTATCAGTTGGTTATTGGAGTGGTGATGAAAAGTGAATGCGAGTACAAAAAGGATGAATAAAAGATTGACGGGAATCGGTGAAAAGAGGATACCGGTTGTCCGCCGGGTTTTTCATTAATTTCAGACATAGGAATTAGTTAATCATAGAGGACGCCAATGTACTGTTGTAGTTTCTGTATGTATTTATGTTAATTATTGTGGATCGCACTGGGCCTAGCCGGTTAGGCTAGGCCTCTCGGTAGCTATCTTTTTAAGTGTATTTATTCTAAGTCCAATTCCTTACTAACTAAGTTAACATTAAGGCCAAGCCTTTATATACTACCTAAAGTAGGTTAAATTAGAAAGTTACTTAATATACAAACAATATACTTTATACGCTAAAATTATATGAAAGTCTTGGACTATCAAGTTCGTGGTACCATTACAAAGATGAAAAAACCCACCTCACTTGATACACCACATCAGTGAAGAATTTCATTTAGCAATGCTAAAGGATCTTACTAAAAAACCGATAGCTGATGTTTTGGATACCACAGGCCACGATCATCTTGTTATCATGTTACAAACTATTGACAACGGCATGTCGGTAGTTTATTTCTACAGGTTGGTGAGAATGGATGTGGGCATAACAGCACCAGGTTATCTAAGGAAAATTAAGGAAACATTGATACGGAGGTGGACTGGATTCATCCAGTGGTCCCCAGTGTTAGTGTCACTACGGAAGTTTCCCCGACGATCCCCGCTAGTCGCATCATGAGTTCACCTATAGGTCATCGTTCTCCTTTGGACTTACACAAGGGGTGCATTAAGCTACGATTCTCTGCCCAGCGGTTGTGCAACAATTGTACAAGGGCGAGAATGATTGCCCTAGCTGTCCCTCGACATATGCCTGTGTATGATAAGATCATCTGTATCCCCATCTCTGAGATGATGACCTGGAGACCGAATCAGACGTGACCCAAGGTTTTAGTTGCCTATAATCTTTTCACCAGAGTCGAACACTGTTTCGGCTTCTGACAACCTCGACTTTATAGGGAGGATAACATCTCTATTACGGGATCTATTAAAGGTTGGATCACTTAGGCCTACATTTTGTCACCTGGCTTTGGGACGAGCTATTTCCTTGGATAGGACCTGCCCTTAGTGACCAATAGGCCCCGCTTGGATACGAACTTCAAAAAATCCCTGTGGGGTCCCTGAGCAATTTTTTTAAGATCTGGTCACACTGATCGGTACTCAAATGTTTAAACTTTCACCTGTATGACCACTGGTAATTTAAAATTCAACGCGGAAGGAGGAATAAATTCGACAACTCGTCACAAATCTAGGTGACAAAATTTAGGTCTAAGTGATCCGACCTGTAGAAGCCCCAAACAAACAAAGGCAAGTGTAGGACCTTGCTAATATTGCTAAAAGTCATGCTGAAATTCAGTTCATACAATAGCTAATGCCTATTCTGATTTTAGTTTTCCCAATAACTATAAGCCCTACAATTAAATTGAATTGTTTTCCCTATGTGGACTTAATTATGGGACGCCCTGTATATGTTCCTTCTTAAGTTCCTGTAGTCTTAATAACTTAAATTAAAATTCCTGTTTGTAGTCTTACTTAATCAGGTTTCTTACATGACAGGTGGGAGTTTGAGTGCATACTATCTGTATTTTAAATACAAGTCGGTGTAATCTTTGTTGGTTAAACTTCCTTCAATCTTGCCTCTGACGAATAAAATTAAGTAGGGAAATACCATACTAACTACATTAATTAACTTGAAGGTAGGAAAACCGTCATAATGACAATGCGTGGGAAGTTGTACATTGCAAAATGTAATTTTGCTTTAGTTTTGCTAGGAATTTAGAACTGTCCTAAACACCAAGTTGCAAAACTGTTAATCTCCAGGAGATCTTATGAGAACTAACTTAACTTATCCTAAAACCGGTTCATTATCTCAAGAGTTCTCCTTGATTTCTTGAGCAGAACTGGAGTTAATATGTAATTCCGTTTTTGCGCAAGCAAAGGTTCGAGATAGTCTTCTCATTAACATGTTCTAGAATTCCTTTGATGGTAAAGTAAATAAAATGCAGGTTGACTATTAATTGTGTCCATCATTACCCAAACAGAATTCGGCCGCTTCGTGGATTCCAGGGCAATTTATCCACAAACTCAATTTTAAAATAGGCTGGAATTAGAGGAAATAATACAAATTCCCACATTCATTGTCTCTGTAAATTGAGAAATTTCGGAAAAGTTAAGAATAAACCATACAGTTTCAATTCTCTGACAAAATGACGGAGTACCAACACCAACATGGAAATCATAGCGTTAAGATAAAAGCATCTGGGGAAATGGATTATTCAGGAATTAGTGTAGAAGAGGCAAGGCACTTACCCTTCAGTTTTGAAGTTGTGGATTGGAAGACCTGC
>JAQFZA010000597.1:0-16253 GCA_034695115.1 Desoria olivacea | reverse complement strand
TCAGCCTCGACAGATAGTCATTTAAAGCTGTGGAATTTAGACGATACTATGGACTGTGTGCGATCTTTTAAGGGACATACTAACGAAAAGAACTTTGTTGGACTTGCTACCGATGGAAACTACATTGCTTGCGGATCAGAAAATAATTCCCTCTACGTCTACTATAAGTACCTGTCGCAGCCGCTGTTTTCTTTTAAATTCGACAACCACCGCAATATGCTGGAGCGTCCAAGAAATGACGAGTCGACTGAATTTGTATCCGCTGTAGCTTGGAAAAAAGGTTCCCCCATAGTTGTTGCTGCCAATAGCCAAGGAGCCATCAAAATTCTGGAGCTGATCTGATCCAACCGGTTTACTCCTGTTCTACACATTCGATATTAAATACCTGCAACATTCTACTCCATAAATTAATCCTCGTCAACATGTAACATGGTCCCTTTGCTATGATGTTTCAAACAAATTAATATTCTAAGCTACTGTCTTCTATCTTTGTTGTTATGTTAAGTCGGTCATTGTAATCTTTGTGCACGGTTTCGTTTAAGCGATTCTATAGAATACATCCTGACTGATTTTCAAATTAGTACTACATGTTTTATTATATGATATAATTTACTAAAGTACATTTGTTGTTTTGTGGGAGTAGATACATACATAAAGCCTGAGACTCGGCGTGATGCAATATCATGGTAGACTAGATATTATCATGTCTGATGATTAGGGCTAGGTTTTAGGGAGCCTGAATTGGTCAAAATAGGCACCACACACCAAAACAGGTAGAGAAGGCAACCGAAAAGGTGCCGTTTTGGACTTCTGTGTCAATTGAAACTAATTATTTTGTTTGAAAGGCATAGAATCTCTGAATTTGAAATGGGAAAGTGGCAGTTAGTTAGTTAGTTAGGCAGAAAGTTAACGATGGATACATTTAAAACTAAAATTATCTTTTTTGTTCTCTAGAGTAATCCGATCATACCATCAACCATAGAATTAATTGTATACTATACACCAAGAATCACTCCGGGACCAGTCTCCTCGTATTATTGTATTGTTCTTGCTGTTCGTCTGATGCATACAACTATTTGGCCATTAGATCAGTGAATTGATTAATTTGGTAGCGTTTTTAAGTACTACTCATTTATATGGTTGCCTGTGACTTTATTTCATACGGAAGTTTATTCACTTGTATACCTGGAGTTCAACAAGATAGCTTATACAAACTACGATAACAGAGTGCAAATGCAATAGACTTTTACTTTAAGATCTCGTGATCAAATACAAACAAGGCATATGCCTTATCGACTCCTGATTTCATTATTTGCGAAAGCATGTTGACATAGTTGGCCATGTGCTTAATGCGGAGAACGGTTTGATCTGAAAGTCGCTCAGCCAAGAAGTCAGCAAACTGAAAAAATTGCATACATCACACATCACACAAGGACATTCATGTGCTTATTTTACTCTCATTATTAACGGTAGCTTACTTCGGCGTCACGAGGAACGTTGTGAAGCTCTTTAGGAACATGATTTGCGGAATAAGCCAAGTGAAGAGTCTTGTTAGCCTTGTCTTTCTCAAGGTCCAGGGCCCATCCTAAGGCTTCGATTTCATTCTGTCGATTTTCCCAGGTTTTTGGCAGCTGCATTACATTTATTAAGAATTGTATAGTATTCTCAATTTTAAAATTAATTGACGTCGACGTATTATTTGTATAGGTTTTAACTCGTACCTCAACTTTGAAATTGTCTCCTAATTTCCCCCCTCGTTTAATCATATGAATCATGAGAGATATAGCGGAATCCCATTCCTCGTCAGAAAGCTTGGAGAAATAGTTGACAAATCCGGGTCGATTGACATTCCATTCGTTGAAATAACTTGCCTAAAGTTACCCATATCTACAAATTAATTTCAAGCATCTAAATGATCTGTTGTACAAAAACCTTACCGTGAGAAGGTACTGCATCGAATGGGTCAAATGGACAGAGATGAGTCTATTTGTGTCGTTGTTAAGCCTTGGAAACGCTCCCCACTCAGCGGTACAAGCCGATGCGTCATAGTCTAGATGAAAAATCAAATTTTCTCAAGTCGACTATAAAATTTACTAATCGGGGTGACCTAATCCATTATACGTTTATAAATTGTATCAAAACGTTAAAGTTAATGTTCTCACCTGCCATGCCCTCCCGTCCACAGGACTGATGGATTTCATCATAGCAAGGTGCATAGGCGGAAGTTGAGCCTAATTGCCAAACAATGCAGAGTAAGGCGACCGAATATTTAAGAAACATTTTTATCCCTCGTGATAGTAAAAAGTATTTCGAACTGCAGGTAATATGTTTGACTGAACTGAACGATGTAGGGTTGCTGTATGAAATGAACTCCTGAACTTGCGAACTGTGTTCTGAGTCTTTGTTCAATCTGCCTGGATAGCCAGAGTCAATTAACTCCAATGGGTATTGGGGTTTGGAATTAATTGAGTGACAAAATTGAGCTGTATAAAAAACACTGCTGTACAGATTACGTTGACGAGCTTGTCGAGTGAAGTTGTTTCCTTTGAAGGAAATTGTGATAAGATAAATATGTGACTGTTTGTTGTTCTAGAATGAAAATGAAAGCTTTGACAAATTCATATCCTTTGATTACACTGTCACATACAGAACACGGATACATACATTTATACGAATATTGTTTTGATGAACGTGAGCATTCTCATGTACGTTTAATAGTAGAAGGACTCCAGAAAACCGTAATCTCTTGTAACTTGCAGACTATTGGTTGTTGGTTGACAACAGCACTTCAATCAACGTTTATCCAAACAATTCGACATCAGAAATCGTTTGAGGAAAAAGACCAGTTCATTCCCCAAAGTATTCTGCAAGAGTCATCGTAATTAAAATTGAAGCCAAAGTTCATCTTGCACAAGAGGTTCATTGTGTCCAGTGAGTCGGACTCGGAGTACTCCACAAGAGCTTGTAAGAGATAGGGGTGTCAACGCTTGATTTTTTTTTAATTCGATAACGCAGAGAGATTAACACCTCACCTGACGAGAGGTCCATCATTGATTCAGTCATATTGTTGAACTTCATTATCACCTTGAGATTAGAGGTAACGCTTCTGGAAATCTGAGGAAATCAATAGCAAGTGCAAGCCAGTTTCTGCATATTCATTTCTCACCATAGACCAATATTCTCCGTTTATGCCATTCGTTAACAGACGTTTACATCGTGAAGTCGTTATTGTACATCAAAGCTGAGCAACCATGAAACTCTTTGTAGCTGTATTTCTCCTCAGCTTGGTGGACTGGTCTTTACAGTCTAGCTATTGTAAGTGAAACGCTACTAGTTTTGTATTGTTTTGTAGCAGCCCTTAGATGGGATACTGACTCGAGATTGGTCTGTGCATTAAAACAAAACATTTGTTCTCTTTAGGTGAGGTCGGTGGGGAACTCGATGGTAAGCCACTGGCTGACGCTAAATGGCAGGACATGGAAGCTAACTGTTACCAAAGTATAAGCGACCAGGTTCATCGAGAGCTCAACGCTTCCTTGACATACTTGGCTATGGTATGAGTTATTTTTAGACACGTCAGAACCTGATGAAAATTATGAAGCAATTAAAAATATTATAATAATGATAATAACAATGAGTTTAATTATAATTTTCTGCTCTTAGGGTGCTCATTTCTCAACCGATACTTATTATCGACCGGGGATTGCTACCTTCTTTTTAGAGAGCGCTTCAGAAGAACGGACGCACGCCAAAGGCTTAATTGAGTATGTGCTTCTACGAGGGTATGCAGTCAATAGCGCTGCCATTCCTCCTATCGTAAGTTGAGTTGTATGCTTCATTGTGCTTATGGAAATGGAGTTTGAAATATTTAATGGTTGGTAGATTCCAACCCTAAGATGGGATTCCATTGAGGACGCATTGAAAACGGCTCTGATTATCGAAAAAAGTGTAAGGCAAAATTTTGTGGATATCATCGGCACTTGCGAAGGCAGTAATGTTGACAAACCAATCCAAGTAAACGACTATCATGTGAGTTGAATCCTATCTGTTTCTCTAAATGGCTAATTATCTAAAGCTAAGCTCATCCTGATTTTAAAATTTGGTCTCCATAGGCCTCAGATAAACTGACGGGAATATATCTTGAGGAACAACACGAAAGCCTCAGGAAAATTTCTGGTCATCTAGCTACCCTCGTTAAAATGAAAGCTCAGTTTGGAAACTTTGCTGAGATCATTTTCGACAAGACATTGTTGGCCTAACACAGTAGTTTTAACTAGTAGTAAAGGACTTGACACTGTAATAGTTATTGTATGCCTTGGAAGGTGAATAATAAATACATTTCAAATCGACATTCGACTATGATGCTAGCTTATTATAATTCAACCATTCGTAATTTTTATTTATGTAAAGACTCATGATAATTCTCTGACAAATCAATGTAAAAGGCTGCCGTGTGATACGTGTGTTGTAATACATACATACTAGGCAGTTCAGAGACACAATTTTCAAAGTTTAGACTTGCTACCACCTCCACTTCCACCTGTTGGAATGGGCATGTAAGGCTTACCACAGGGATAAAGTCCTCGCTGCTTTTTCCAGCTCACGACGTCCTGAATTTCCTCCTATTGCGAAAACAACATATATCGTAAGATATAAGGCTATCAAAACTGCAACATTTTATTGCCTGAAATTAAACAAGTGCTTACATACCCTATCTTTCTCCGGAACTTCACTTCCATCCACTTCGTTGACCTTACGACCTGCTCCTCCTTCAACCATGGACACAACGTGAACTGCAAGCCGTTTTTTCTTGGGTGCATTTAATCCCACCATTTCCTACAAAATACCAATATATTTTATAAATTCTGAAAAGAAATACGAAAACTAACAAAAAAACGGATAATTACGTCATAGAATTTGCTAGTGTCTTCCAATGTTACAGTTTCCAATTCTGCCAGTTCCAGTTGTTGCTTTTCAAAATGATACTGCTGTAGACTTATTTCACTCCAAATTAAATTGGCTCGGTCAATCAACTTTTTTGGTTTCTCTGCTTTTCGAACTGAGAGTGCAGCTCTGTGTTGAATAAACTCTTCTTGGGTCATTCCTTTCAATAGATCCTAGAAAATTCAAAAGTTTTCCATCATCAGAAAGTAAGCAGACATGTATCCGATGAGATTATTCAAAACTTACGTCCAAATCCTTTAGAAAACTGTCGATACGAGATTCGACGTAAGCTGGATGACGGTCACTCTGGACTGTAAATTCCCAATCACAACATTATGAAATGTTCATAACAGAGCCGGCAACTAAATACATACATATAGTTGCCAAACAGAGTTAATCTCGGAAATATACTTACCTAATATCTGCACACCGAGAGTTCCATGAGCACGACGAACACCAGTGAAAACAATGTACCCCAGTTGCTCTTTTGTCCGTAATTGATTAAAACACGGTTCGTTAGCTAGAAGGAAAAAAATGCAATTCAATGAGATGACAAACTTTGACAGTAGTCAAAAACAAATTCCAAGGAAAACAACATGTTACAAATTGATATAAGTGCTCATTATGAATTTTAAAAACAGTATCAGAGCAAATGATTGTTAAAAGATGTCGACATCCTTCTCGGACGCAAGTCCGAAACTTAGATTTATGAATTACAACTACTTTGATACCTATTTTCGTAATAAAATTTTTTTGAGAAGGGGGACATCAATTTGTACAATATTTTCTATATTACGTATACATATTAATTATATGTATATTAATTGTCAACTCGAGAGATACTTACCCATGTGCTCTAGTAGCTCCACGATAACATTTTCTCTGATTCCTTGTAAACCAGCCTGGAATAAAACTGCTGCACAGGAGCTCGTATGGGTCTTGTGTTCGGCCTTGAAGACGTAATCGGATCCTAAAGGTAATTAACAAATGTTAAATTTCTTACCAAGCAAACGGTTTAGCAAATCATAAATAATCATACCCGGTGGAATTTCGATTTCTCGAAGTCGATACGTCTGAGACGGTAACAACGATTGCGTTCCTTTACTCTCGAAGCAACTTATACACTGCGTAGCCATTTCCAATGCTTCCTATACAAACAAGTAAGTATCGTACAATTTTATAACCTATTAATCTCAAAATCGGAACCAGCGAAAATAGTGCAATCTACTTACCGCAGAAGTGACATTACCATGAATGAGCCATTCGATTTTGACTTTGTATATAAACTCTTTGGCAAACTCCCTAAGTTTTTCAACCGTCACATCTGAAGAAACAAATAGGTATTCAGTGAAAATGATAAATCAGGCATGTCCAATAATCATGAGCTTAAGGGAACGTACCTTTCATGGCATTGAGCAATTCTTGATTGGACCAACGCTTCTCTCGTAAGATGTAAGTAAAGTAATAGGATGCATGAGAGTACGGTTGCTCATCGTCCCAGTTCTTTAAGGACCTCACGTAGAAATCTTGTAGAACTTCAAACCGTTTCGAGTCCACTTCAAATTCAACTAGCTTTTCTACAACCCGGTTGAGTAGAAGTCCAAGTTTGTGATCATATCCATTTACAATTATCTAATCAACAAAACAGCTTTAAATCCATTTCCTCAGCGTTATATAGTAATTGTACAGGATTGCGAATTACCTCGATTCCATAAACTGAATCCACGATGACATAATGCAGTCCTGCAACACTCGCAGCATAAGAATATTCTGTCAGCAAGTCCTTGATTACAGTCGCCAGCATGTGATTCAGATTAGTGGTCATGGGATCCATTAACGGCAAAGGGCTATGCATTATAATATATAAATGCATCTATTTAAGTATCACTGCTTAAGTAAACATTGCCATAAAACCAAACCCAACCTGAATATTTCAGCACGTACAACAGCTTTTGGCATCATGAACTCATTGTCTTGCAAATACCAAATTCTTGAAAGTGGCGTTTCACTGATCACTCTCGGAATTATACCTCGCTAGTTAAAAAAAAGTTATAGACAATTCATTAATCAAATAGGATCAGCTTAGAAGATTCCCACAATTAACTTACTTGTTCATCCCTTGGTTTCAAATCGAAGACCGATGGAATGAATTCGTTTTTAGGAGGGAATAGTAATTTTTCATTCGTTCCGCACGTCTTCCATTTCTACAATTACAATAAGTTGTAAGTTTGTTAAAATATTCTATACGTTCAAAGTGATAGACAAAGTGTTCAACAACTAGAAATGGCTTTCAAAAGCATTCATACCTGAATCAATTCAGGGGACAGGTTGTCTCGGTTGAATTTTACTCCATACCATTCTTCAACAAGTTTCGTTTTTGTCTCAAAATCCTTGGAGACGACTGTTACTCTAAGAAACAGACATTCTTGATCACACAGAATATTTTATCGATAGAAGTATCAAGTCACAAGATTAATCTTATTACCTGCATTTTTCCGGTTTCATACAATTCAAAATCTCAAGTATCATCTTGGGATTGTAGTCAGTCAGAATGTATCCAGCACTAAGAACATCTTCCAAAGGATAGCTCTATCAAAGACCAAAATATATAAGCGATACATTCGACCAGTCATATTTTTACAAAACGAGCTAGCTTGGGATGTATTACATGCATGACACTGCTTAGATTAGAAACCAATGACTGGGGACGCTCTTTGTCTTTAAAGCGGAACAACATTGCATTCACATCCCTCATTTCTTCCCAAACCCACTGCTGAGGACCGGAGTCTTGAAGCATTTGGAGATACTACGGATAAAGTTACAACGTTTAATATTACTCCAAAAATATTGTTATACTTCAAGCAACAAAGGTCTAAATGAACATCAGTGTACCTCGAATAAATGCTGAATAATATTTTCAGTATTTTGGAGCCCTTCTTGAGTCAAATCGACAGCAACTTTAAATGTTCCAAAGCCCCTTGCCGGAACATGAGATCCTGCTTCCAGGTGATTTACCCAGTTCTTCTCCTTCAACAGTGATAAAAGACTACCTTGTCCTTCATGTCCAATAAGATGCGATAGATATCCTTCAGCCTGTAAAAATTATTTGTTAACAGAGTAAACACAAAAAAACAGTCAGAAATCATCAACATTTAGAAGTCATACCGAGGCTTTGTAATGTGGAGTAGTGTCTGGTACAGGAAACATGACTGAGAGGTGTCGTATATCTTTGATAGGGACCATTTCAATCTGGGATTGCAACTCGTTGGGACCATATGGATTTTCAGGCCAGAAAGGAGCAGTCACATTCTGATTTTCAACGTCCAGAAACATTTCTTCAGCCAGCTTCTGAAGCTCATCTAAACTTTCAGCTCCAAGAACGGCTAAACTCATCAGATTCGCTGAATAATATGAGCGATGATAATCCATCAACGCAGAGCGAACATCAATAGCCTTCTCACGAGGTCTTGTCCATAAAGTCTCACGATTGCCTATAATATTTGATTTCGAATTTCGATATAAAGGTTTATTCGCATCCAGCAATTTTTTTTAGATTTAACGTATATGCCTCATACCTGTAGCAAAATAGGAGTACGGGTGTTCTGGGTTAGAAGTACCGACCTCCAACTGATGAGATCGCCATGGGTCACTTGGGATATTTTTCTCATGCTCAGAGTTGACCGCATTTACCTCCCGCTCGGTCGCGGATTCCGTAAAAAGGGGAGAAATGAAAAACTGGGAAAATCTGTCCGGTAAAAATCACATGTATTAGACCGAAGAACTCGGCAAATTCTAGTACATACTTTCCAATAAACCCGGAATCCTACAACTCTTAGAATTGGTAATATTAGATATTTATATGCAAGTCTTGAAATAATTTCACACTCACCGATCCAGAGCACCTTTCAGGGAATGAGGGGACACATCGAAGTAGTAATTCGTATGGTCTCTAGCCGTATATGCATTAGAAGAACCCCCATTTTCAGCGAGGAACTTGGCATAATCATTCTCCTCCGGGTACTTGGTCGTTCCCAAAAACAGCATGTGTTCACAAAAATGAGCCAACCCTGCCAGATCTACAGGATCATTCATGCTTCCTACAAATAAATCATCCCTCATTAGCTTCAAATTACCAAATCAACAGCCAACAATTAGGTCCACGAAAAAAATAAAAGGCCTTACCCGCAGCTACGGACAGAGATGCAGCAGCTTTGTCCGTAAGAGGGTCGCTTATCAACAAGACCTTCATCTCATTGGCTAAAGTCAATCCCCTATACTCTCGCTTATCCAGGGGCGACTTCGTGACGGGACCAGAGGGCTGACTTGGTTTACTCATCTTGCTAACCTTGACACTAGTGCTTGCGAACCTTTTATTTAAACTGAAACCACAAACAAATATAATTTACAACTACCTTCCATCAACTCAAAGCAATTTCCGTTTTAGATTTTATATGGAGATAGGGAATTTATATGGGGAATAATCGCAAAGTGGGTGTGGCTTCCCCAATGTCCCTAATGCCTCAATTTAATAATAGCTTAGTGCTGACGGAGTTAATAAAAAGGCATAGAAAGGAAAGTGTTTACAAAATTTCCAAAGTTCCAAACATCAATAAAAAAAAACGAAATATCCCCGAAATCGGTACTCCAAAAACCCATATTTAATCCCTACTAGTGGGTGTGGTTTACAATCCCTACTTTTTCAAAAAATCCCCACCAATAAATATCGCAGAAATTTAAGGCAATACCCTGATATGCTAAACAATGTAGGGCCCCTGCTTCTAGACACAAAATCCTGACAGCAACCACCGGTACCGACTAACCGATGCAACTACCGAGATTTCGTAGATCCAAAGTAGAACCAACTAACAAATGCTTGCTTTTCGATATTCGTTGCTTGTTGATCACTATAAAATTCCTGATCAACTGAACTGGTAACACTGGTAACCCTAGCAACCCCAACCACTCCAAGTTACTACACACAAATAGCTTAACAACCATGACTACCAAACCAACTGTGCGGCCCTAACATTCCTGCCTGCTGCCGACGTTATAATTTTTCGAAACCATCCCAAACTGGAAACCTTTTTATGACTGATGATCTGGTCAATAGCGCAACAAATCCATCAGCCTGGCTTCAAAAACCCGTTTCAAAATCAAACCTAACATTAAAATCCATACCGTCTATCACTGTTCCTCACATCCTAACTAAATGATCTGATGATGATGATGAAATAGCATCGTTTCGCGTTAACAATTTCACCCAAATTCAAAACATACAAAACATTGTCAAAAAAGAACAAAAAACCAGAGGGAATAGAAAAAGAATAATCAAGGGGAAACAGTAAGAGTCACTTACCCGAAGAATACGTCAGACTGTATCACTCGGCTTGTCACGATAACATAAAGTCTTCGTATAGAAAAAGCCATTCAGAGCGCTTCTGGGCAGAGAAACCGAAGAGGGAATAAACTTATAAATGATAAGGTAGACTTACTTCGGGAGTAGTAGGCATACGATACGACATACAATTTACAACCTCTTCTGTAGAATACAACAACCGGACAGGTTGATTAGACTTTTAAATTCTAACCTTGTTTGTGCTTGCAATCAGTCTCTTATGACTCTAAGTTACAGGTTACACAGTGGTTCCTATGGTTACATGCCTTTCCTGCCTAATTTGAAGTCCTACCTAAAGGTTGTTGTAAATCAGAAATCACAAGCCCCCACCACTAAAAACCAAGTGCCCTGCTCAAGTGAAGGAGAGTAAGAAAATGTGAAATAATGATGACAATGTGTAATTATATTAAAGGTTTTTGCAAACTGACTTTGGTTTCGCCTGACTCCTCCAATTCCAATAATTGATTTACTTTTATTTCTAAACTCTTGACTTTCTCATTCCGATATATTTCCGAACTTCCAACAGGAACAATTTAGAATTCGTAAAATTCTGTAAAAAGATAGCGAATGGGCACTTTACTCCAAATCCTTAAAGACTACTTTAGAAAGGTTAATCCTTTATTATCAAGCCGCTTGGGTGCTTTGCTTTCGCATGTGGTTAGTTAGTGATAGCTTAAAATCGTCTAAAACTCTTAATTTCCTTGAATTTGTTCGCAGGTTCCGCAGGAGAAAGAAGCCGGGGGTTGGTCAGATGACTTGCTCACACCGTCTCGCATTTCCATCTCGGGATCTCGGCTTTTACTCCTTTTTTAGCTCGTTGTTATGATGATATGATGACATCAATTTTAGTATGTACCTTTGTATGTATTGAAGTATGTACGACGTAATGTTTTCCATCTTTATGCTTCATTATCAAATTTGTTTTAAGCTTAACTGTCGTAGAAGATCAGGTTCTATAGTTTTGCATCAATGGGATTTCATGTACATGGACATTCCCGTACCTAACCTACTACATAATATTGTAAGTGGAACGATGGAAATGAAATCGCATGTTTTCCCATGAAAAGTTATAGCCCTTCTTTCTTGGAAGGGAATTGTGGTCTGCAAGATGTTCGTCACAAGATTTGTTTTCTTCAGAAGTCCGTCCTTGCTTTCAAAGTAGTTCAGTGTGCAGTGAGTCCAAGCGTATACTTTCAATACGTTACACAGAGTGGATATTTATTGATTTCCATCACTGCCATTCTAATTAGGTACATCACAATAAGTATAAGAACTATTAATTAATTAAAGATAATTCAGACAGGAGTGTAAGTTAAACTCATTTACTCTGGAATCCGACGGGATGAGCGATGAAGAAGGGGACAGAATCTCGAAAACAAACAAAAACATTTTGACTCCCTCGAATCTCGTATAAAATAATCTCTATATTACATCTTCCTAGTACAGATATAATCATTCCTAGAAATACTATGTACATTCTTTCTATCATGTTTAAAATACAATTAAAATACGACGATTACAAATTATTGCGTCCTACTTCGTTACAAAGACGCTTTACAATCCAATATTGTAGCAGCGTAAAAATTATAAAATGCCTCTAGGCATCAGCTGGAAACGATGATATTTACATATGAATCCACGGCCATTAAGATAGTACAGATAAGTATATAGAGCTTAAAATTATTTAGAGGAATGACTATTTATTGCATATTAAATCTACTACGTATTGCAATTTTAAGAGAGGCTCTTTGTTGCATTTATCACTACAACTTGTGATTACAAAATTCAATGCTGCAGCTATTATCGAGGTCACTGTTCGTTGGACAAAGTATTGGTTTAAAAATTGCATTCAATCAACAAATCCGCACCAACTTATAATCAAGGATGTATTGAACTTTTCAAACGGCATATTCAACATATCTTAATAAGTGAACTCTTTATATAACTAAGAACTAATCCACTAATAAAACAACACAATGAATGTTCTCGAATGAAAATGTACCTAGTTATACATTAACATAACATAATATGCATTAATATGCATGAAATGGAAAATTTTCAAGGGGCGCTGTGAAAGGAAGGAGGATTTGGGAGATAATGAAGACAACACTTTTAGCGTCCTTACACAGCTGATTAAAAATTTAAGCGGCTGACTACTATGGCAAACGACTTTTACATTGCCGTAAAATCGAATTCAGGGGTCTCTAAAGGATCCAATTCGGGTAGCTCGCTCACGGAAGTTGCTTGATGTTGCTCGTAGGCTATGTGAAATGAGGCAGTGACATTGGGATGTGAATGTGAGCTTATACTGTCGGCAACTTGCATTTCTATTTCTTGACCTGTACGAGCTTCTGATTTGATTATAGCCTTTTGCTGTTTTTTAAGGTCCAATTTGAGCAATCGATTTTCTTCTCTAGAATCGTTTAGTTCGTTCAACAACTAAAAAAAATAAAGTATTATGTATTATCCTTTACACAATTATTGTATGCAATTGAAAAAAAGACATTTACTTGGTCAACAAGTGCTCGAAGGTTGATGTTCACAGTTCTTAATTCCTCAATAACCTCAGCTTCATTCTTAGGCCGTATAGTGAACTCCACTCGTCGCGAAAAGGCCTCATCAGCACTTTGCGTCTTATGCAGGGCATCCCTTGAAGGAGATTTCCGTTCCGAAAGTATCTGGAGCAAGGAATCCGCTTCGTCTAACTTTCTTTGAATCTCTGGATGCGGAAGGGGTCGTTTCACAACCACAGGCTGGAGAACTCTTCGTTTATCCGCTGGGGAAAAACTAAGCGGTTTGTTCTCGGCCATCTTTCGAAGTTTAGCACCTTGTTTGTCCACAAACTCTCTATTGATACATACATAAACAGTCAATCAATCAAATAACAAACGAATTAAGTTCCATTGAAAACGGAGACTGTGACTACAGCCTACTATTTTAAGGGCTAGAATATTAACAGGGCATACTTTAAAACCGTCGCAAGTTCAGCTTGTCTTCTGTGAAACTTTTCTTGCTCTTCAATTGAACGTTTGCAAAGTGAATCCTCGTCCAACTTTTCTTTTAGCTCCTGCAGAATTCCTGCAGCTAGTAAATGGCATTCAAGTGCTTCTGCCAGTTGCCCTTTTCTTGTCAATTTTAAAGCACGACGTCCGGCTTCATGAGCCTGAAATAAATAAAAATCAGACATTTCCCATTTCATCTTCCGTGCTGGTTTTTTTTTATGCTTTTAGTAATCCTAAAAAATCAAATATACTATGGGATGGATTGTGTAGTGAATGATTTACAGGTATTCCATTACGATTCACGCACTTCCACCAAAGAAGATCTAAGAGTAATTGATGCCAAAGTACAACATTTCGTAGTATGTAACAAAGAATCTATAGTTGTATAATATCTATTTCTGTTGTGTCTCCCGTAAACACTATTCTGCTCTCACTCAACATCAGGGATCACATTGACATTCCCATCATACATCTGTCCCCATTAACAGTAAACAAGTCACAAGATGATCAGATTTTTTATCAGTATCAGATTACTAATGCCATTAGTGTTGGATAAAGCCATTGTATTTTAAGTCGGCGAGCTATGTTTTGTCTCTCTGAGAATTCACCATTTTACTTTCTATCCCTGAAAACAGATATAAATGGCTCAGGACATTTCCTGTCGTTACGTATTTCAGGAAGACGGAAATCTTTGGACGGAAGCATTTAAAATATCCCCCGCTGAAAGCTCTTACGTCTAAAAACAAGAAACCATTTAGAGAGGGATAAAGGGTATCCTTCTGTGAAGGGATAGACAGTAATACACTCTACGGAGAGATACAAAACAAAACTCTTCGACTGATTTTATCTAAAAAATCTCAAAGCTTTTGACAGCTCCGAATCGTCTTCAACCCTTGAACAAAAGACAACGTGACGTCCTACGTAATGACGTAAGGTGTACGTGACATTATCTACGGACTTTGTAGTTAGTAGACACAAAACCCATATTATACTTCCAAAGATTCATTGTTCATCTAAGATATAAATAATTTGTCCAAAAAACTATTGAGCAAAGTTAAATAACGGATTTCTTGGTCATTTCGGTAACCCTCCCCCCTTGTTTATGGGCTTGTATACAAGTCAAAAGTCGTCTACTTTCCCCGCCAGTATTGTTAATACATTCGTCATGTCTCGCTGTCTCGGGTGACCTTTGACTCAATATACTTTATTAATATTTTCTGTACGGAATTGTCTGCTGTCTGTGGTTTTTTAGAGTGTATATATCCGTGGAACACAAAGCTAATAAGCTAAATCTGCTTGCAAAACTACCTTGTTAAGGGGCGTGTTTTCCATGTGCCAACAATCGCGTGTCCATTAAATTCTGCTGCATACGAGCATATCCTATTTAACATCTGTAATCATGAAAAGATTCAATTTAGACGGCGACCTTTACAGAAGAAGAAGGCCTTTTTAAATTACATGGTATATTTATTTCATCATGTGCTATGGATTTTTCACAAAAAGTCAAATCCCAAATATACAGCAAGCACAAAGTAGATAGGCCCAAAAGATTTTGAATCAAGACATTCAATCAAAACTACAATGTCGTACTTGGTTTGGTTGGCGGTGGCAGGCTCACTCTATATTCCTTACTATCCTTACCGTTTTAAAAATCGTTCATTCCATTCAGGATTACTTGGATTGTAACTTCAAACCAACTTAAACAAACATTATGTACTACAATCCTCGAGCCCTGCAACGTCTAAACATGTCGATGCGACTGGATGGATCCGCAAATCCACAAAGGAATACCAATTACCAACGAAGTTCCCAGGGCACTTCTTGTTTTATGACCAAAATCACAAAACCCAAAAACAATCTATATGTTAGTCATTATTTATGAATTATGACCTACCTATTTTTTTGGTTTTGATTGAAGATTGTAGTGTGAATGGTGTAGTGAAAATTCTTTATCTGTTACCCGTCCCGTTTTTCGTCCTTTGTACTCCAGGCTTGTAGTTTGTATTATTTGTGAATTGTATTATTGTATAATATTAAAATTATGTCTCATGTATCACAGAAGTGGAGAATGGAAGGTTGAAGTTGTAAAAATGGTTTTACAAACAAAGGGTGAAGGTTGACTGTTTACAAAATATTAAATTACAAATGAAAGTGTTAGTTAAATATCGTCTACAGACAGTTCCAGTTCTTATTCTAGTATTAAAAAAACCTTCGCTCCTACTTCATAGTTAGTTAGTCGTAAAAAAAAATCGTTATGTATGTAAATAAGTGACTTAGCTGTACTCTTTGTATTGAATTAGTTTGTATTTAATATTATGCTTCTAACATGTTCTTCGCAGTTGCCGCAATATTTTTTATTTTTACTTTAATTTCCATTAAGACTAGCCGAGAGTGGTAAAGGTGCTTTATTCTCGTGGATGGATGTCGCCTGCTTGAGTTGAATCTAACTTCTTCCTCCTCAGATTTCCCTTAAAATTGACGGAGAAATATTATTCTGATCATAATCGTAACATTATATGAATGTTGGCCTTTTAATATTTTAATTAGTGGCTTATAATGGTTGTAAGTAAGTACAGTAATACAAGTATTAGAAGTAACAAATGTTTTGCTGGGTCTTTTTTAGAATTAACTTTAAATCAGGTTACGAAGTCGGGCTCAAAGTGAAAATCTACGTATATCGGAAAAGAAAAGTTGTTAAGATGTAGAATACAAGAATATTTCATGTGTTTAATAAAAACGGGTAACACAGTCAACAGTGGCGGTACTAAATGCTAGATTATAAAATAATTCAATTCGAAAGTACCGTAAATCCCGGTTTATTATAACCCCATGGGGTTCTATTTGTTCAATTGAAAAATTAGGGTGGGGTACTATTCCGGGGGGGGGAATTAATATTTCGATACACCAATATT
>JAQFZA010000596.1:0-16279 GCA_034695115.1 Desoria olivacea | reverse complement strand
ACACAACGAGCCAAACTCAAACTAAAGGGGCTAGACAATACAAATTCAATCAATGCTTAACTATTTCATACATATTATTCCTATAAAATTAAGTACTTATCTACATTCAACATTAGCTATAGCTGTTGGAGGTGGGTAGTTTTTAGCTTTTAGTGACTGACATTAAATTGACCACCATCAACCATTACTGACAATGCATTTTAAAATAAGACGAGGAGAAAATATCTTTACGACTTTTTACAGATGTTGTTTTTGAAAGCTGTGTAGTTATAGTTTATAGTGGTGGAGTCTTAATGCCAGTTTTATATGATGCTCGTGAAGCCTAAGAAGTGTGTGTAAATCCGTCTTGTCAGTTAAGACTTGAGAGTCGTAGACAATTTTAATTGCCCTGATCCTTCAATAAAAATCCATGCTGATTAGCTTTGAGCGTGTAATAGGCACGAACGCATTATGCGTGAAATTCCGTGGTATGTTTGTTAGTTTGAGAACTGCATGCCTGTAGCCTAATCCCTTATGTGCCTCATATGCCGATGGATGGACAATTAACTTTTTCAGGAAAGACACTATATCCACAAAGTGAGCAGAATTTTTTCCATAAGCTGAATGACAGCTAAGAGAAAAGTCCTTGTGGTCGTGGGTGGGTGTCTAAACTCTTCTGTTTTGCGGTCAAAAGCTTCTTGTTATGTAGAGGATCAATTACGTCCATCATCAAGTGTCGTGCCGGAATGAATGATCCGTGAAGGAAACTTGAGAAACTTGGAGAATAAATCTTTGCAATTATTAAGGAATCTTAATCGTGACATTGTTTTCTCAAACTCGGAAGTATGTAAATGCAAATGAGGAGTTTCGTAAATTAGAATTAGAGCTTGTTTGTTTTCTACTTTCTAGCCATAAATTAATTCCCTCCTTCTAAATGTCAAATTTTTACACTCATACTCGAAGTCGGGACTCCCTTGATAATGAAAATGCAATTAATTATTCTAAAACTTTGCTGGACTTCGTAGAAAAAATGGCATACACTTATTTGCGTCAAATGAATAAGTTGTAAATGATCTCACTTTCATTGAGTGGTAGAATGTCAAATTAAAAACTTTCCAAACCAAGGAAACCGATACGTCAGGGATTGTTGAATGTTGAATATTTGACTTTTAGTTTTTGAGTGAGAACTTGAAAATCGTAGAATTTCTGAAACCTAAGACAAAAGCCAAGGAGTTAAAAATAACTTTTTATATAAAAAAAACCAAACCTCTAGACTAGATTGTATTTTATTATTCTGATCGTACTTTACTAATGGCATTCGTTGCCATCGGCCTATTTGTTATGCTATGTTTTTGCTTCGAATCAAATTAAGTAAATCTAGTTCAGGATTTCAGGATTGTAGGAATTAATGTTTGCAATAGATTGGATTTGTACAGGGTCAGCTTTAGGAAAAAGCAGTAAAGCAGTCATTCTCAATGGTGTTATCAAGTTGGACTTTCTCCAAACTGGAGCTGGACAGCCAGCACAGACTCATTGTAAATTATTAAGGAGACAAGAGGAAACAAGGAAGAGGATAACATATTGCAGCAATACACTTTATACTTATATGTATGTAGGCGAGTGGAGTATCAAAACCTCCTTATCCTTTATCCCCTGATCAACTTGGGTCTACCACCATGCAGCCAAAATTACAAATTAGGCTGTCCATTTAAAGAGTCGCTTTTGAGCCGATTAGCAGCTGTGTAGTTAATTGATATTTTGCATCTTCATCTTTTATTTTTGCATCAATCATCGTCATTCATCAAAATCATGGTCATCATCCTCTTCAGCCCCTGAAAGAATAGAAGGACGATGAAGATTTAAGATGGTATTGTTATTATTGCAGTTTAACAAGAGTTTAAGATGAACACATGTGAATGTGGATTGATTACTGTCGGTGTTGGTTTAGCCATGTAAATACATACAGAGTATAGTAGAGGATATTTAGCCCGATACTGAGAATTTGTAGGACATATATGAGATTTACTGACCTGAATAAGAATTGAAGCAGAGGATAATGAAAAGCGCATCAAGATCTTTCATTACGCACTGACCAATTACAAATTATCCCCATTGTTGCAGGAAGAATTATGATTATATGGTGTGTGGAATACCTGACTATTAGCCATTAGCCATCATAGCCATATGTCCTGCTTGTTAACTTCCCTGTTGTGGCATGAGGCGGACTGAAAGTAATAGGCTCTTGAAATAATTGTAGAATTTTAGTTTCCTTCGCCTTGCTTTCGGTGTTTGTGGAATAGGTGTATTTATGATGTTGGTTTTTCAACTTTTTCTAGTTTAAATTGGGATTATATAACATTAAGTAAGTAAGTAAAAAAGCAGAGGGATTAAAGAGACTGTCTTTTGTGGCTATCAATCCAAAATCCGGACTGATAAACCTCCACCAAGAGAATTCGTGTCACCTAAGGTTGAAGGTATATATTATATCCTGTGTGGGTTTCAGCTTTTTAAGGAAAGGCATTAGACGATGATGATAGTAATAGGACTGAGTACATGGTACGTACTTGGAAGCGTGGAACTGGTGGCATTTTGATCTTCTGCATAAAAGAATGGAAATCCGAGTTAAAAGGCTCCTACGAGAAGCACATTCTCGGTCAATATGTATATCTTTTGCTTTGTATTTGCTCAGCCGTGAGACATTTAGATTTAGATCCATTGTTGATTTATTGATGGAGTATATTTTCCTCAGTGGCACTTTTGTTTCTACTTCCATTTTACTTGCGTCCTGACTCGTAGAAACGGTGGTAGGATCATGTCGAGATTTGGAGAACGAAAGACTTACATCAATTCACTCTGCTCCAGTTTTGTAAATTCTGTCGAGCTTCTATATATTGCACAACATCTTCCAGATCTTCGGCCCGACTATCTGTTGAAAATGTTTTTTATAGCTGGAGAATAAATCAAACTTCATGTCTGGATTCTTGCAGTCAGGAATTTGTTAAAAAATCAGTATTTTCTACAAGCAAGCCGATTTCCATCCACATAAAAAAATTCTTCCTTTTCCTACATTCTCCTTTCCTGCAGGCATCCGGAAATCCTAGCGTGGTTCCGTAATCTGTATGTATTTTAAATCCACGTGCATGAATTACAATTAGGATGCCGTGGTACCATTCCAGGGTCGGGATTGCGGTCGGATCGGAATTGATCTGTAGATGTCGATTATGCAAATTAGGTTGTTTTTCGGGTTGAGCTTGTATTCTGCTAACTCGGAAGGGATCTTCTCATTAACATTAAAAATATCAACAAAATATGGAATTTTAAGCTTGTATATTTAAATTCTGATTTTAAAACTGAATACTTAGCAATTAATTAAGGTCAGGTCACTGCACTACTGTAGATACAAACACATGCATAAAAAATGTATGTTATGGTATAATTATTAGTGGCAGTGGCTAACCAATAATGTTTTACAATGCCTGTCTAGGGCGTTGTGCCATGTACATTGTATACTCTACCTTGGCGAATTAGGATCTAATTACCTTGTGGGTGAGAATGTACTGGTGCATCTAATTGTAAGAAATGCTTTGATTTCTTTTCTTCTCAGTATTAGATAAATAATGCGGTAGTTTTTTTAATTTACAGAATTTGTGTATGTGTGCCACAACCCGCAACATTAAACTCTCTTGATTGACTTGGCACTAGATTTGGAGTTCAGGAAAAGTGTTTTGTGATTTAAATTGCGATTCAGAAAGGTAGGTTAGGTGCTTGTGAGTTCTGTCTCTGTCAAAGGGGGAAGTAGGCTTGGGATGTTTGGGAACTGTAGACATGGTGCGATGTGTAAGTTTCAAACGGAAAGGAAAACTCTCATGATGAGCCAATGCCAATCAGATCGGCCTTACACGCATGTAATAACTCACTCTTGAGTGAAATATTTGACCGCAATCCGTAGATTATGAACATTTACTTGGATGAAGCCCCAATAATCTCATCCATCCTGATAGCAAATTCCTAGCTATTGTGTATTGGGTTGGAAAGATTTGCCTTATTGTAAGAGCTACCATCGTTTTGTTTTACATTTACTAAAGATTACATTTTTGGAAACTATTGCTACTATAAGGTTGTAGTATTTATCATCCTGCTATGTAGGAATAGGCTTGGTAGATTGGGAATTTTTTGTGTCAGTCAAAACCTTACAAGCTTGAGTTTGGAATCTGTAGGTTCCCTCGAGAGGCTCATTAAACTTATTGGCGTTTTCAGTCGTCGAGTGATAAAATGTATGGATTTGTAGGGAAGGTATTATTTTTTTGCGAGCATTTCATAGTTGTATAGTAATCTATCAAACATCTTTAAATAATTTGTTTTAGAAGAGAACTGATTTTTAATACAGGGCTCATTTCACTCATGCGAAACCGTAGATTCTCGTGGCATTGTTGTTAGAGATGCTACAGCATATATTATTTTCGTAGGTTGTTCAACAATCAACCTTCTTCCTCGATAGGTCAATCGGAGCTAATTGTTTTGCTTTGTAATGCTCTGTTGCAAATGGCAAACTTCTATAATCTTATTATGCCTTTGAATCTAATGGAATGCAATGCTTTTGTAGCTCAGGATTAGCTTTGAACTTGAGGGCTTGCAGTTGTATCAGAACCTCATTTATAGGTTTGCAAATCGCTGTATTTTATATACTTGACTTAAAGATGCATTTGACATGAGAATTTTGAGAGTCTGGCTGGTTCAAATAAATGTTTAAGGTCCATTTACGGTCTTGAGAGATCATACAAATTTAAATACGGATCAAAATGTTTCTGAATAATATTAGACGGAACTTATTGGCTTAGTTGGTCACAGGATGATAGTCACAAAACCGAGGAAAAGTAATGGCTGGTTGGGTGAAAAGGTAAATAGGAATTGTAATTATGAAGCTGTCGTTTTCAAAAAACGCTGTGAGGCCACTGGGGGTGGTAGACATGTAAGGTTGAGGGCTCTAGGTTGTTGGCAGTAAGGATGTGTGAATAAGTTAATCTTCATTCATAGGAGCAACACTTTTTTATGTTTCTGACTCAAAGAAATATGTGTTAATAGAGAAGGAATGCGTACGAAGGATTAAAAAAAATCTGTATTTTCATACGGCTTTAGATGCAGTGTTGAAGTGGAGTTTAGGGAAGGGGTTGGAAGATGCAGAATCAGATTCACCTGTGCTTTTTTAGCTATTCCTATGCACACTCTACCTTCATTCATTTTTTCATGAGCTTGATCCACTTTTGCTTTGCTAAAGGGATATGGAGCACACAATACCTCTTACCTTAAATTTTCATAGGAGACTACGAGATGTAAAATTCATGGGGTGGAAATCATTGCATTTTAGTCTGTAGAGAGGGATGTTGTTAATAATGGCCTAAGAATTTTTAATGCTTGGTGTTCAAAATTACACTTTAAAGTCGAATTAGTTTGAATCAACTGGTTGGAAAGAGAGGAGGCACAGTGAATTTCTTGGTGATCATTTTTGTAAAAAACCTCGAGCCATATAATTTCAATAATACTCGTTAGTGCATCTTAAATAGTAGTAAGAGTGGGGCCCCCAAAGTTAATTATTCTAGTGCTGTGGTGACTGGTGGAAGAAACCAACTTCAATCAAAGTAGTTTTGTACGAAATTACTGGACGGACAAATAAAAACGGTGTCGGGATTAAGGAGAGAATCGTTGAAATTACCAAAGCAATCAACACATTTCTTGGATTCAGCTTCTCAGATGAGAAACGTAAAATCTCAAAATAAGTGAAGAACTGTGCCATTCTGTTGAATACTGTCAACATGAAGCTTCTATTGGTGAGTGTAGATTTACATGACGTTATTGTTACTCTTCTGTCCTACCTGGTCCTCTTATTTCCTTCCTGAATAATATTCCTGTGGCTTAAGAAAGATGCATCCAGATCTGGATTTGAATGTTTAAATTACTCCAATTTTTGGGGTTCTTTTTCAGTATTGGACATCTTAAAGTATACCTAACTTGAGTCAAACAGATCTCGACTTTCAAATGAGTTTTTTTTGTCATGATATAGTGAGGGAAAAAATCCAATGATATTCAGTGTTAGGATTTTTATCCCAAATAAATTCCCAGCATACTTTTGGTTAAAGCGAGAAGTTTTTTTTATTGAGTTTGTCTTCTTCTTGTTTTAGTGGTAAGTCTGTTGAATGAGATTTTGTATGCAGAGAGTACAGAATTTCGTTTAATAGGAAAGCTGTTTACTAATTATCTGCGAAGCCTCTAAAATCCTTATCCTTAAATTTAGTGTTCTCCTATACCAATTTATCATTGTTACTAAACATTGGTGGCCTTGTTTAAGCAACATTTTTCGTTTTCAGATTCTTGTGATGGCTGGAGTCATTCTGTTTGACTTCTGTGAAAGTTCTTTTTGGGATCATAACCATCAGTCCGGACCTGGACCACATCGGCTACAACAAATGCCTAGAGATAGGCCTAGACCACTTCGACATCATCGACATATTCAGGCTCACAATTATCATAGACCTCTATCGAGAATTCATAGACCCATGCCACCTCCGGGTCATCGGCGCCGCGCTCCAAGGCCTCCCCCACGACATGGTCCTATTAAATCGTACAGACCACCAGTAAATAATCATAATCAAGGGTCGATGTTCCTTCAACCTATGAATCCAAATTCACATCCACCAAGACATTCACATCGACAGCATTTTTCCGGACCCCCAGCTCTTTTCCAGCAAGATGAAATTTTAAATGAACAATCAACTAATTTTCCTACAACTATAGCTGCAAATGAGCCTAATACGAGCCCAAGCTATCAACGACTTACTGAGATTCAGCCTCATGGATATTTGTCATCTACATATAAGGGATGGAAACCGATCGTGAAGCCGTACCAGGATTCTTACCTTCGCCCCAATAAACATCACGGCAAGGAAGAATACCCCAGAAAGCAGGAATTCAACGGTCTACCACATCAGTCTCATAACTCCGTCAATAATGTGCAACCAAATAGTATGCACACGAATCTTAACTTAAATACTCTTTTCCGAGAAAACACTGACCGTATAAAATCGGGGGGCATACAGTCTGACTATTCACACCATCAAGGGGTCCGGATACCATTGCCCCCAGAAGTAGGCCATCCGGTTAGACTACCCCAATCATTTTTTATGGATGCTCCTTGGAATACTCAATTTCAAAGTCAGTCAGAGGAAGTGCCTGTTATAAAGAAGCCATTCCCGAAATTCCATCCTAAATTGAAGAACACAATTAGTGCACTCCCGAATCCTCCCCCTCCTAATGAAAACGCGGAATCAAGACCTACTATCCCTAAATTTAAATTCAATAGACCCAGACCCCGACCCCTTCAGACAAAGGAGCCTGGCCAAGAAAATGATCCAGAAATTTCTGGAATTCCAAAGTCAGCAATGCCCCAGTTTACTCAAGAATCGGAAGAACCATTAAACTCGTCACCTAACCAAACGCCCCTTAACTTAAAAGCTAAACTAAACAGCAGGGGACGCGTAAGGGTGAGGACAAAGGTAGTGAAACCGTATTCACAAGAATCGGAGGAACCAGGGCTTCCAGCAGCAAGACCCTTGCAGCCATTTGAACCGTCAAGAGTACGAGATTCTGTCGATAGACCGAATCTCGAGAATTCTGCTGGAGAACCCCAACCTGGCCCACCGTACCCATCAACACATAATAATCGTGGCCCTCATAATAATGGATTAGTAAACAAGGTGAGAAATCACACGGATGGAGCATATTCATCTCCACATCCAGAAAGAAATCACCCAGAAAGAAATCATCAAGAAAGAAACCAGCCTGACAAGAGCGATCCAGAAAGAAACCAACCAGAAAGGAACCAACCAGAAAGAAATCACCAAGAAAGGGGTCACCCTGAAAGGGGCCAAAGGACTCCACAACCTGATTTTTACGAGAGACCTGTCGCAAACAATCAGTTCAATCAGCAAACTAGAGGACCGGCACAAACTACGGAATCAGAATTAAAATCGGAGGCTGGAGAACGAAAAAATGTTGGCGGAGGAAGAAGAAGGAGACCAAAGGGTGGCAATAAAAATGTGGGGGCACAACAGCCGACTACAGTAAACAATGAAGGTCCAGCATTTCTGGATGACTTTTATTTCCCACCAGGCTTCAGTCCGGACCCGTCAAAAAATACGGGCCAGCATCCGGTGTCGTTTATGACTATGCCGGGCTCGAAACCGCAGGTGATACATCATACATATGAAAGCCACCGTCCGCAGACTCAGCAACAGCTGTACCCAATTAATGTCATAAGGTCCCCTGACTCAGAGTATCAGAGACCAAATCACGGCCATGGCACAAACCCAAATGGGAATTATATACAGAACAATCGTCCACGTTTTGTGATAATGAATGCTCAGAACGGTGCTGCCCAATCCCACTCAGAAAACCCTGTCTTCCATAACCAACATAATATAGCTACGGCCTACCCGTCGAATCATGAATCAACTTACTCTCCTCATGCTTTCGGGTCAAATATTTCTCCTTATACCCTTAGTACCGCATATCCACCTCCACCAAATCGTCATTCAATGACATACCCACCGCGACAGTCTCCTGCTGCTCAACATTATGTGCCTCAAAGGGTATCGCCTAGTCCAGCAACTACCTTGAGAAATCCGTATTTTCAAAGCAGTAATTCACCCACATATGCAGTTCCGTATGAAATGTCTCCAACTGTGGCCAGCTTTGAAGTAAGCGAATCAAGTGAAGTCAGTCCATATCTGTCTTCACCACCCTATGGTCAACCAACATCACCAAACTCATTTCCATCAACATCTCCTAGAACTGTTTATCCACCACCTCAAAGAATGCATCAGGCCCAACCTCGACCTCAGCCAACCCAGATCTACCCACAATATCAACCCAGTTTTGGAAGCGCCGAATATGACAAAATCCCAATGCAATATGCAGACCAACTGCGACCAATATTAAGGGATGAACCGGTCCAGTTTTCTTCAACAACTCCTAATGGCAGACATACTCACCAGTCTCCAGAGGTACACCCACCGCCTAATTTTTTTTCTGACTTCTTCAAACCTTTCGATGACACCTTCCACCGGAATCCTGACCAAGACTTGGATCCTAAATCATCAGCTCCTGTCCGTAATCAAATCAGACCACCTTATGTAAACATGGGCTACGAGCCATATAAATCCCAGTCAAGTCCACATGTTCAAGTTGTCCCACGTCCAGTGATAGGTCCATCGTATACCACACCAACATTTCGTCCATTTTCCTACTCTCCCCAGGTTTATGACGGTTCCATAGCACCTTCGGTTTCCTCAACCCATAAGTTTGAATTTGACGAAATGAACTCTAATCCGTTTAAATCATGGAGTAAACTCAAGGAAGATGCAAGTGGGGTCTCTTCAACAGAAAACATAATTCCTACCACCACAGTATACCAAAGCAAAAAAATTGGAAACAAAATTAATCAAAATAAGCAACAGCAGATGAGTTCGCTGATAAAGTCCGAATTTGAACCGACAAAAACCAGATCCCGACGACCATACGGAGAAATAGAGCATGAAACGATAGAGAGCATCCCAGCTGTTACAACATACAAGCCTTCAATTTCTTCGTCATCGAAAAAAGTTGATAGCAATTTAGCTAACGAAGGAAACAGCAGGCGGGAGTCAGTATCAGATTCCGACACAACTTTACCTCTAGAGGACGATTTAAGTGATTCAAATACGCCAAGAAGTGTGCGTGTACGAGGAAGGGATAAGCCGGATTCTTCGACGACTCGGGTAACAACAGAATCACCAGAGGACTCAATACCCTCCACAACTTTTAAGTCAAAAAGGCAGTTCCGTAGACGAAGGCCGGAATCTCTTGTAAGAAGACGGTATTTTTCATCAAGAGTAAAACCGGAAGCTGATTTAGATGAGGAGAAAGCGGATGCTACTACTCAAAAACCACAACCCTCCCAACGGCTACACCGAACACAGGAATCAGGTACAACTGATCAGAATGAAGATGGACAAGAACCTTCTCGAGTTTCAGTCCTGAGACACAGAAGACTGTTCCATCGACGAAAAATTCCAGTCTCCTCTCAAAGAATGAGAGAAGTAGAAGAGAAAGGTGTCTCCAGCACTTCAACGCCTAGTTCAACCGAGTCTGAGTCAGTTACTTACGGGGAAAGTCAATGGTTTCGAATAAAGCCAGTAGATTCTAGCGAGGAACCATCCGTCCAAACCAAAAACAACAAGCAAGAAAATCATAGTTCAAAATCTGCTTTGAAGGCCCTTGCTAACAAGAGCCAATATAAGTCGAAACTTGCATTAGCGGCTGAACTCCACCCCCTTGAGTCCACAACGACCGAAGCGAGTGGAGAAGAATTAGACAGAACTCCATTCACATTAAAGCATTCTGCTACATTGAAAGACAATCGCAAGGTTTTGGGCAAAGACGGATCATCCAAACGGTCCATGAAATAGTTGAAGCCAATGCAAGGGTATTGAAAAGCATTCATGCAAGTATAAGCAGTCTCTCCCAAACCACGGAATTACAAAAAGACAGAAACGTAGACGTTTCTACTATTGTTCAGAGAACTTTAATTTAAAAAAAAATGACTTTGAGATTGTTGCAATGTATACACCTAGCGACCTTCTTTCTTTTAGTTAGCTAATTAAGTACATAGTTTAGTTAGTTTTTTTTAATGCAGTTTCGGTAAGATTGTATGCTGCACTTATTTATTTACAACAAAACGAAAGAATGTTGAATGAATGGAGTAGCTATATGATTCCGCTAAGTTGTGTGTATGAGAATGACAACTACATTACTACTCCTGTTATTTTTGTTATATTTTTCTATTATTCAAACTGATATAATCATGAGGGGTATCCGTGTTCAGCAGTCACCGCAATTACTAAAACTTAACTAACTGAGCTTCTTTTTAATCGACTGCTAAATCACGTCCTTGCTACTGTATTTACAAGTTCGAATTAAATTCAGCAATTCCAAAATTACTATACACACCAGTTTTTGGTTGTTAGTTCAGTCTATTGATCTGTTGATGATATCTTATATCTAGAATGTTTATATTTCGTATACGTACAAAGTACACATCATGTAGCATGTGAAGCAAACTACAGCATAGCAAAATCAATATGACCTCTATTATTAATTCAACTTCCTCCTTAAGCCAATTTGCAAATTCCCGTCTCTTAATCCAAAAAATAACCAACCTCGAAATATTTGTCCTTGCAGTTAGTAACTGATTTTCATAGACCTTTGCCAAACATTTAATCTCATATTCGAATTTCAAATATTAAAAAAGCAGCAGATTTGGCTCAATTTTGTAATTTACAAAACTGAAAAAGTATATGAAACGGTTGAGTAGGGCAGAAACAGACGGATATGATCAGTATGGTATCCACGTGTTTAGAAATGACAAGGCTTTTTCATTAACCCTTGTTGCGAGTGAAAGCAGGGAGAGAACCTAACTACGTGATAATAATGCTTTATGCTTGTCAGACGTAATTAAAAAGTCTCTTTGACTCAGGATTATATGGTCTTATAATTATTATTTACAGCTTTTATATTAGCAAATAAGGATGCGAGTGAGTAAACTACCATGAGGATTAAACAAAGCTTTGAGCTCATAAACCGTTACCATTGAAATCGTTGAGGGGTCCTTAAAACACAAAATAAGCCTTTTCCATATTTGTGCTGTTATTAAAACCAAAGGGTATAAAATCGTGACATGTAATAGAAAATTAATTAATATTTATTTGGATGAGTAGCAGGATGAGCGGCTGAGGGGAGGTCTAATATATTTCTTACTTGTTGTCAGTACATTATAGGAATAGGATATTTCATTAAAAAATGAGGTATATCGTGCCAACCCGTTTGCAACTTGTTGTTGACTTTATTTTTGTACTCCCTGCTACTCCGTCCACCGGACTGGTGATCATAAATAATGATGATTAGGTATGGAATTATGATGAGTTTCTGTAAGTTTTACACGATAATAAATCATTATCATTATTACTCTGGTCGTTAATGGAGCATCTCTTTTCTTTTGCATGCATGCCTCCCGGTTTCCAAGACATGCATGGAATTCTAGTTATCTCCTATGAATGGAGCCACAGTTGAACATCCATCAAGTTTATAATACCATGTCCCTGTGGTATTACAGCTTGACAGTGAAAGAAGGGCGAGCGTACCATTAGCCGAGAGCTATTATGTATGTGTGTATAGGAATAAAGTGGAGGCTACAGACAAGTCGTTCAAGGGCTGAATTTTGCCCAGCGAATTTTCAGCCAAAGACCACCACCCTGTGGATGGATCTATAAGTTCCATTAAGTAGATACATTCTTATTAACCGTATAAGACGAAGGAGCACCACCGGCCTGTTTTAAAATACCTCTGAACTTTTTCCTCAACTCCAAACTATATAAACCAACTACCTCCACCCTCCTAGTTATATATTGTCTGTGGAGAAAGTTGATAGAGAGTGAAATTATGCAAGTACATAGGGAAATGAAACGGAGGGCGTACGAGGCAAGATGCAATATCCGGCAATGACAGTTTTGTGGGCTGTGATAAAGCGTGAATGTATCGAATTGGAGATAAAACCAGGCGGCACAAGTTTTCTTATTAAAGACCAATATTGAAAATGACTTGGTTGGTGAAGAAGAAGTGGAAGGCCGTTTATTCCTTTTTGTAATGGTCTCTATGCATATTCTCCTCCCTCAGCCTACTTCTTGGAGTTGTACAGGCCTCTACAGGATATCATGATACCCTCGTCGGTTCGGATGGAATGGTAGAAATTTATATACATATATCTGTATAATGTTCTTCAGAGATGTTCCTTTTTTCTGGTGCCCCTCTGATCCTAAGAATCCTACCAGAAGGAATATACAGACAATTCAAAAGCAGAACCGGCAGCGGAGACGTGGTGGTGGTAGAAGTACATCTTGGAGTATAAGTTGAAATATGACTTCATGCATTGCAATGGTAGGGAATGGTAGGAAGTCGGAGAGAGGAATAAGTAGAGGGAGAAAGGGGGATGGGAAAGCATTTCGTTTGCATGATGTATATCCGACCATTTCCTCGTTCTCCATCCTTTTTGTATATTTTCAGCTGGGATTGCCTTGCACTTACTCCATTCTTACTAGATCATATTCTTCTCCGCCAGTCTCCCAGCCATTCTTTTCCAAGAGGCTCTCTGTCTGTAGGTTTACTTGGTCGGAATTTCCTCAGAGTCGTACAATGTATAATATATATAATACATATGTACATGTATCACATCCCCTCCGTCGTGTATGTAGTCCCTGCACCCAAGGATAATCTCTGACACTCACCAACCTCTTTCTCCAAGGTCCCATCAACTTTCTCCTCTCTTGAATAAAGTTCATGCGGGAGTAAGTGCTATGATGGACTTGTATATCTCATTTTTGCATCCCCACGCCGAGTACACTACTGCATAGGCGGTTGAACGGCTAGAGAAGCCACTTTCCCTTCACCTTGCTTATTTTGTAAAAGTCACAGTTTATAATAAACTGTTGGGCTGTAGCTAAGTTCGGGCTTTCTATTTTGATGACATTCCTTTCCCCTTTTATAATCCTTAGGTGGTGGTGAAGGTGGGGAAGGAAGGAGTTGAGAGGGTCTTATCTTACTTACTTATCATATATCACACACTTATGGAATACTTATGCTATGGATACTTTTCCGGCGAGTTGCGAGAAGATCGTTACTGCGACAATAGGGGAGGGTTGGTAGTGGTTTGTTTGATATGGAAGTGTTTTGCAAACAAGACTTAATAAGGTAGGAATCAAATTGGATGAAGAAGGAGAAGGTGAGATGTGAAGGCGAAAGCTGTAGCCATGATTGGATGGAGATGGAAATACTTGATGGAGAAAATGAAGACATAGTGGATGTGGTATTGGCGGCTGTGGATGTGTAATACATGGGTATAGTAGAGAAAGTGTCTTAATGCTGTAAATATAGTTGAAGAGGTTGAGATGGTCTGGAATCAAGATGAGTGGTAGTAGGGACGTCCTTTAAGCAGATTGAGGAATACGTAATGTGTGCTTTGTTATTCTACAGGCATCCGAAAAATAATGTTATATGTCTGGAAATGGAATAAGTCTGATTCCAGGGCTGAAGTAGGGGAGGATTGAAGTAGTAGGGGAAACAGCAAATGGGCAAATTTATTCACAGGTCTCGAATTTGTAGTTTGCGAACTCAGTTGTCAAGAAATCGTCCTCGTTTTCAGTACCTCGGGTTTTTTGTCTTTTTATTGCCTAAAATGGATATCTTTCTCTTTACTCGGGGTGTCATTTCACCTCCCTTCACATATCAGTGACTGAACGTATGGACGATGTTTTATACACAAGTGGGCTTGAACCCTACTACCCACTCTTATAAAGCTTTAAAGGCCCTGATTGTGAAATATTTATAGGCGATCAGGCCGATAAAAGAGGCATTTTTGAGCAGCTTCTTCTCCTTCTTGGCCCTAACCATCTTTTACCCTTTCCATATCTAGGATAACTCTTCAATTGTCAGAATTGTGCACTTAGCTATTTACATGGGTCTCTACTCCCCTAACTCGCATTTCATCCTACTTCTGGGAGTTCATACGAACATGCATCCTGGGCTCGGTGTGAAACTGACCAGTAGTCAGTAGGATTTGATAGCCACTGCCCTGCTGGATCATACTGATATGGAAATGGAAGATATATCCTCTGGAATGGCTTCCAGGAAGCCGCTTCCTATATTTACTCTAACATAATGGCTTTTTCAGACGATCTCACAACTTTCCCTCTGCAGAATTTGGAGGATAATTTCACTTCCCTGAAATCCATGTCTGTATGCTTGTATTGGGTCGAATGATTTCGTGTTCCAGTGTAATTATTGAATAAACAAAGAAATTACAGATCCTTATTAATTACTGCGCACATTTACCTATAACTTTACAATTATGTAGTATGCGTTAGAGTGTCCACTCCAGTGTAGGCTTGGAATCATAGAATTCTGAAATTTGATTATTTCGAAGTAATCTACGTGCACCGTTATGTATAGATAACCTTTCTGTGCAAATGATAAAGTCATTGTGTCAAACTTATGCTGCCCCTTAACTTTTTCAGAAGTCTGGCCAAAAAAAAAGTGGCCTATATATGCCAAGAAACTCAGAGTAAAATTCTACATTAAAAACTGACACGATAAGTTAATAAAACGTTGCAAAATAGCTCGCCGCAATTCAGAAGGAGGATGAGGTCCATTACCATGAGATGAGGTCGTTACCATTTAAGATCAAAATATAACTGTAACACCATACAAAAATAAGAAAGGCTCAAAAATGTCTTCATTTCTAAAATTAACAATTTTTTAATTCTACGGAGAAATTTTGAAAAGCTATTAACCGTTTGAGCTGCAAATACTAAAACAATAAAAAAAATCATAATAGCTCAATAATGTCTGCATTTATATACGACTCCATTTTTTAACAATTTTCATGGGACATTTTGAAAATCTTTTCAAATTGTCAAGTTTCTTAGAGTTCCCAAATGTCTAGATTTACATACATACCAAATTAATCTGAAACAACGGTGTTTTTGCTTCATTCATATTGTTGTTACACTTCAGATGAGTGCTTTACGACTGGTATCACAACGTTTTCAGATTTTTTTGTACAATTTGATTAATCATTTCAATGTGATTTCAGAAACATATTTCAGACGATACCATATTCCGTAGCATAGATACTGCAGTATATGAAAATATTTAGTAAAACGAAATAGTTATGCCCTATACTTAATTTGGTTTTCGCAATAACTAAGACCTATGCCCCCGCACACTCACTCCCCACCGGAAATCCATACTTTCGCACGCGTCACTTTCGTTTAACCTAAAAATCAGTCCTCCCCACTCATTGAAAGTGACCGTAACTTCCGTACTACGGAATATGGCATCATCTAAAATATGTTTTTGTAATCATATTGAAATGATTAATCCAAATGTACAAAAAACTGAAAAGTTACCTAGAAACTGTGTTACCAGTCGGGAAGCTCTCCTCTTTAGTGTCCTTTTACGTCTAAGTGTGCGGCAAGCCGGGCAGACAGCTCGAGATCTTTAGCTCCCAATCCTATTTATATGGACGAGCTAATAACTGGAAGATAGGGAAAGAGGGAGAAATACAGTAAACCCTCTTTTTACGACCCCCTCCAGATCCGACCACATTTTGGTCCAGATAAAAAAATTACCATGTTAAATGAACCTCTTTTTGCGACTA
>JAQFZA010000595.1:0-16297 GCA_034695115.1 Desoria olivacea | reverse complement strand
TTCGGGACTGCCGGGATCAACTACTTCTATAGTTTTCTTTACAAATGATCTAACGTTAGATATTATTCTTTTTCGACATGTACGTTTATTGTTGCCCATTTTGCTAAAACTCGGTCGTAGTTGAAAAGGAAATGATCAAGATCACAATGCTACCGAATTCTTAATGGTTTTATTTTTCCTTTGTGTGTTTCTTGCTGCAATGAGTAACTTTGTTCAGAAATGTAATGCATAGCAACAGGGTCCGAAAGGTCAGATTTTTTTAATTTTGAACAACGATTCCGGCCGATAGGGTCATCTTAGAATGTCAAATAAAATTATAAGAGGTAGAAAATTGAATTGCCGAGGGCATATGAAAGCTCTAATGTTAAATTAGTGTTTTTTAGTGGCAGAAAATAAATGCCTACGTAAGCAAGACACAAATTATTTTGTTAAAATGGTGTTTTCACACTCTTCTCAATAAAAAAATCGGTTTCTGGGCTTCAGATGCCCTCGGAAATTTAATTTTCTACCACCCAAATTTTTATTTGACATTCTAGGATCACCCTATCGGCCGGAATCGTTGTTTGAAAGTAAAATAATATGCTTTAGAAAATCTAAATTTACAGAATTAGCAAGCCCTCTAGGGTCTGCGGATTCATCTTATTAAAATATTCCTGAAATTTTGGAGAACATGTACTCTAATACAAGATTCTATGTCCACTCCTTTTGGAATGACCTCGATTTTAAAATGCCCCCTGCGACCCTAATTTTCCATAGCGATTTATACTCTAAGGCCTTAAGGGGGTTCTTTAGTAGTCCTTAGCGACAAAGTACAAATACCTTAGAGATGAGTTTCAAAAAATCCCTGTGGGGTCCCTGGGCCGAATTTTGACAAACCGATACAAGTTATTGTGGATATACTATTGAAGTTTCGAAAAAAATCAACCCGATAATTTACAGTTGAGAAACAAAAAAGCCTTAGCATTTTTAGTGAGACAAAAAAGGCGATGTCACTAAAAATGAAAAATGGTTTCCTGGATTTTTCAAAAACTCATTCTCATCAAACTCATTGCAGTTTAATTTAGGTCTAATTGTAAGTTTGTTTGTCAATTTGGCCCTAGAGGTTCATCATTATCAGAATACATTTTGTGTGCTGTGATTACGATTAAAGGGAGTACAATAATTATATACAGGCGAGGTTCCATGGGCTAACGCTCACAGGGAACCGTTCGAGCCGGGATGTAAACTAGTGCATGAGGACTTAATTTTTCTCTCACGAGTTTTTTGTAACCACCCTCATGTAATGTAAAATGACTTTTTTGCAAATGAATAAACCCAAATTCCAATCCAATCCAATCCAATTATCAGAATACCTTTCCCAATCAGAAAAACACGATGTTTCGATTGTCTATTAATTTTACCCAAACTATTTTGCAAATTGCAAAATATGCCGAGAGACATCCTGTAAATACGTAACAAGGTAAATATAAATCTATCTAAAGCCCTTGAATTCAAATACTAAATTAAAATTCGTGCATCAAGATCAACTTTTAAACTTGTTCTTGTTTCCTCATTAGTTATATGAACATTTTGATAAATAATTGATTATGAGTTCCTCATTATCCTCATCAATCATGCACACATTATTGAACATTGAAGTTTGAACAGTTTACACAACTCTACATTCTCCTGAAAAAATCCCAACACATCACATAATAGATTAATTACTATGTGTAAGGAAGCTCATTAATAAATAATAATGTATAGCTTGATCCAATTATATGGAACTTATCAAATCTCCCAGCCCAGTTTAGAACAGTTATCCAAATTGCATGGTTCCTAATAGCCAAATCTGGAGCACATAATCCAAAAGGTACACAACATCGGGATTGAGCTGTAACACAAAAATAAAAATCCAAGTTGATACATTGCAAAACCTGACTCTTCTATTGACTACAGACCATCGACCTTGACTCTAACACTTAATTATTCAATTGTACCTCAGGCGTCCAAGAACTCACAAACTTATAACAATGTCTACAGATGTTAAACATTCAATAGATCTTGATGCTCCCTGATGGATGAGTGAGTAGGCGATTTATAAGTTTTTATACGAACCAATACCAATCCCTTGAGGCAAAAACACGCGTAGATTGCAAGATTCCTAAATGGAAATCAGATTTGCATGTCACTACAATTTATCATCCCCACTGCCAAAACTGCTCCACATAAATTCAATTAGTCTTCAATTCCAAGTCTTTAAACATGCACACATGCACACGGGCCTAACAATGGAATGGGTGGTGACGACGAGGAAATTGAGGAACTCACATGACATTGGCCTTAACAGGGCTTGGCATATATAATCATGGCAATAATCAACTGAAAAAGAAGTTACATCTTTTTATGCCTGTTTCCTACATCTACAATTTATGCAAGTCGGTAGTATACAGCGGGGTAGATGATCCAAATCTCTTAAAGTTGACTTCCTTTGTCCATATATTTCCATACATTAAGGACTACCTTTACTTACTGGTTAGCCACAAATATACACAATAAGAGTAATACCTTATTAAAAAGAATGAACATCAGCATCATGACCATCATCATCCGTGATTATGGGATCTAATTTATGCGTACGACTTTTTTCCAATCCCAAGCCACAAAGAGGTTAGGGATTAGATTGGAAGATTTTTTTAAATCCAATTTTTGGCTGGGTAAAAGGTAATAACACTTGACGACTCATTTATTACCGTTTATAATTCAAGAAGAATAAAGTGATTGAGAAATGGACAATGTTGGTCATGTTGGAGCTTCCTTGCTGTATATAAAGGGAGTTCCAGGGTGGATTCCAGTATCAGTTTCCAGTCCGCGTTAGCAGTTGGACGTGTTTGTCTGTTGAGGTTAAGTTTTCAGTGGTTGAGTCAGTTTTTTTAAATTCTGAAGTCAATTTCAAACTAAATTTGGAAATATGGCAGGATTCCTTCAAGTAAGTCACGGAATCAAAAAGTGCATTACCGAAGCAAATTAATGTTTAGTTTAATTTTCAATTTTAATAATAACATTATTCTATTTCTTTAGATTGCTCTTGTAGCCTTCCTAGTAGCTGTTGTCAGTGGACAAGACGCAGCCTTCCAGCAAGGCTTGTCCGTTCACAACCAGCAAATCCAGGAACATGCTCGCCAAGAACAGGAACAACAACGTCAAGTACAGCAATTCAGTGCCAGTCTTCCTCAACAATACCAACAACAATTCCAACACACTAATGCCCTCCCAACCCAATACAACCAGTATCAAGGACCAGCTCAAGAGGATGATGGTCAATACCGACCTGAGTACAATAACCCTAACTACTTTGCCAGCCGTAGCGTCCAAACCAACCCGGAAGCTGATTACCAGGCTGGAATTCAGGCTCATCAACAACAAATCCAGGAGCATCTTCGTAAGGAGGCCAGCTTCCAACCCCAGGCGTACCACAACCAAATTGACCCTGCCTACCAACAAGGTCTTGCTCTTCACCAGCGACAAATCCAGGTTGGAAACTAGATTTTCAAGTGCATCCTAACCGGAAGTATTGTAGATTGGTTCATGTCAAAAATAAAATAAATTTACTTCTTATTTGAAATTAGGAACACCTTGCCAAGGAGCAACAACAACCACAAGCTCAAAATAGCCAGGCTTATTATCAGCCCGCTCCAGTCCAACAAGCTTATAACAACCCCCCACCAGCAAGCCATAACGTTGACCAGACTTATCAACAAGGAATCCAACTCCACCAGCAACAACTCCAGGAACATCAAAGACAAGAACAGGAACAGCAAAGGCAGCTGGGATACCAACAGCCTCAACAAGCTTACAGGAACTCCAACCAGGGATCCTTTTTCGGAAACTTCGGAGGTGGACGTTTCTAAATAAGCTTGATTGGTTAAACGTAGATTTTTACGCATCCTCTCACACTGGTCAGTTAAAATTTGGTGATCAAGTACGTTCTTGATTATCGAAGATTTTGTATCCAAATTTAATTGTTAATTCGAACTGTCTATTCATTGATTTTATATTTATTCGTAATCGAAATTGTATCCGAAATTGATGGAAATTTGAAGTTCTGAAATTAAAAAAAAAACCTGAAAACGGTGTTTCATAAGTAATAATTGCATCAAGCTTATTTTTTTTATTCATTTCACATGACAAGTTTGTGTTTGTAATAAATAATGTAATGTTTGTGTCATTTGATGACACAAACAACTTAAAAAACTTAACGCAATTTTCAGTCTAAATTTATAGGAATATGGATTAAATAAAAGTGATTTATAGGGCTTTTTAGGGTTTTACGACTAGTTTTATGCTAAAATTCATTAAGAATGGAGCTAGGTTTTTAATGTTCAAGTCCGAGATTGCAATTCAGCAGCACGAAGTTGGAAAAGAACGACAAAATATGTCAATACTGCAACCATCACCTACAGATTAAAAAAACTATATTCATATTCATATTTTAATTAGTGTTCGTATTGTATTTTAATGACTAAAATTCAAAATACCGAGCTCATCAACTGCCGCTTCACAATGAAAAAATCCATCGCATTCAGACTCCATTCCAGCTTCAGTATCTCATTGGCAATTCCTATCTCTTCCCTCTTCAAGGAAAATAAAAACATTGTCAGACCTGTTAACAAATCCGGTAAAGATTCAGGTTAAAAGTTGGTTAAATTTTTAATTTAATTTCAATTACCGTAATGTTCTTGACATTCATTGTAAAGTATATCCAAGTTTGAACTTTTAACTTAGAAGCTCGAACCTGCGACAGTGAAATCACATCTTTTAAAATGTTATAATTTCAAAGAATGCTTCCTCACAATTGATTTGATTTCCCGAACCCTCTCCTGAAAATAATGCCCCAACTCGATCAAGAACACCAACGTGGCCGCATGAATCACTCCGGCAGCAATCTTCGATACATAAGTTGCCGTGACCTCGTTCCCACCATTAATGATCCCGAATGTCAGCCTCATCACAAGAAAGCAGACAGTCAAAGGGAAGATTATCAACATGTAAATCCCACTGATAATTTCGAACTCTTTAAATATATCGCAAATCCGTTTCCAGGATTCTAAAGGACGATTTCCTTGTACTGATCCTAACATCTGAACGACGACATGGTCCAAGGACCATTTAGGGTGCAACAATTGAGAGACTATTTGGTCCAGTGCATCGGAAAGAAATGACACGGACATGCAAAGTAAGGCCATTACATACCACTGTCCGAATGTGTTAATGAAGTCATTTGCCATCAATAGAAGGATTATTACCCATTTATACTCTTTGCCAGTTTGAAGGACTTCGTAATTTTCAAATTCGCTGTCTTCCATATCCTTGTGATGAAAATAGCTGAGAATATCTGCCACAGCCTCCCTTGCAACTTTAGCCAAACAGATTATCATTGAAGACATGAGCAAATATTTATTCCGCTTATCGATTTGTAAGTATGTTTCGACTTTGATGAACTCGGTCACTCTGTTGATCAACTTTCGAAGTCTTTTGAACATTGCTAGCGAACTCAATAAAGTTGTCGTTCCTAAGAGGCAGTATGCTACGATGGAACCAATTAAGATTAACCGTTCGGAACACAAACCCCAGGCTTTGGCTTCGTTATGGTTGAATATATCTTCATAATGGACAATTAGGTTAAATATTACCAAGATCGAAGTGTATGCATAGGAAAGTATTTGTACAATTCCAACCTGGTGGATGGATGGATGGCAGCCTGAAAAAATTCCTAAGAAACTACACTGCTGCAGCCATGCTTTGTAAGAGTACATATTTTTATTCCTGGATTCAGATATAATTTTGATAGAATGTTTTTTAATTGGTTTTTATGCCGTGCTCTTCTCAGTTCGTATAAGAAACCTTGACTGACATGGGTGGCAGTTTAAAGGCCATAGTTAACATGGTTGGGTTGTTTAGGTGGATCAGCCGAAACGGTCATGACATTTGTCAGCTTATAAGAAAATAAATTAAATAAATTTAGCGTCTGGAAAATAATTCGCAATCGACGAAGTGCATTACACGCGATTACTGGATAACATTTTGATAATAAGTAGCAAAGGAAATAAAATATTTAGTACAAGATTGACTGAACATTGTATGGATTGGTCTTTCCAGCCATGCCGAGATAAAACAGATAGGTAGGTATGGCTGTAACTTTGTTACTAAATTATTGAATTTTTTTCAGACAATTGAGGTCTGCTCCTCGAGTTTTGTTGACCCATTCCATGCAGAAATAAATAAACTACAACTTTGTTCTCAAATCTGACGGAAATATATATTTTACAAGTGCTTAGTCTGTGGTTACACATTTTTCAAATTATCCTACGAGTACCCAATCTGAAGGATTTTTCAGCAGAATTCAAGTTTGTTGACGGTAGGGAGGTCATGCCGTCGTACATTCTCGTTCTAGGTAAAATCGGAATGAATTTGATCCAGGATACCAGTGTGTACACAGGCTTACAGAATTTTAAAACATTCCAAATGTTTATTGTATACGCATTTTACAAGTGCTTATAATAGGATTTATAATAATAACATGTTGTTGATGCCGGGTATGCTTGCATGTCATAGAATTCCAAGTTTCTAACTTTTTCTCAATAAAAATATTTGCTACAAATGACTTTTCTTCCTTTCTACTGCAGAATCGCCTGAATAAATGATAACACTGGAAAGTGTTCTATAAACTCTTTCAATCAATTTTGAGACATGTTATTGTTATTGATAACAATCCGTGCAGGTAGTCAGGTAAGTCAATTTAATATTTCCCAATTGTTGTGAATACACTTTTTAAGAATTAAAAAGAACCGATAACTTATAAAATTGAGAACAAGATACAGAATTGTATTGAAAAATAAGAGAAATTGAAATGGATTTGAATGGGATCTATAAATAAGGCCTAATTCTAAATTGGTTAAACCAAATTCTGTAATTTTTAATTCTGATGCTGATGTCTGAAATAGAGTTAGGGTTTAATTACATTTTAATCAGTTCAGACGACACAGAGTAACATAACACACTAATAAATTTCATGACCACGATAAAAGGTTTAGGATTACGATAATAAGTAGTTTTATTGGGAACTGTGACCTGGGATATGCACTTGTGTTTTAAGATTTAAATACGAATATTTATTTGTTATGTCGGTGGAGCATAGGATCGCATATTATTATTATTATGCATCAGCAAAATGATTACTACAGATAAGCTAAACAAACAGATGAAAAGCGTCCATCAATCAATTACATTAAATTAAACTGGAATTGCCCGAAGGGCTGCTTGGATTCCGGCCCAGGTTTCCTCCCCAGTTGGAAGGATTTGATACGCCGGAAGCAGAAATCCAAAAAGACCATAATCTCTTAGTTCCAAGGTGTATGAATATTTCGTCCCCACTGACCCCTTAAACCAATCCGAACTTGATCCCGAGGCTGCGTCTTGGTTTTCAAAATATCAAATTTATATTACGGCTTCTCCAAAGTTCCACCTTCTCATTTACAATTAAATACAATTACATTAAGTTAAGGACTTACACAAAATATCGTTAGTGGATCCAACTGTATAGCTCGTTCCGTGAACCTTCCTAAGGGCATTTGCTCCAATTTTTGCAACTCTTATCTAGAAAAGGTGACGACAAATTTAGACTTATCAATCGAATTGCTAATACAGAGTAGATGTTGAGTTACCATCTCATTATAGTCATCTGGCAAAACGCTCGTAAATCCCCAAGGCGTCAGCCATTTCTGCAGCAAAAAAAATATCCCCAAATATGGAGTTTACATAATTTATTCTTAACATATTAAACTTCATGTTGCAAGTTTCAAACTAACATACCTGGCCAAAAGAATGCAAACTGAAATAAGCAATCCAGTCTGTATCTGGAGTTGCATCAATGTAGTTACGAATGGCTGCCGTTTCCGGTTCTGAAAACTCCTCAGTCCCAGCGTAAGTCATAGAACAAGGTTGTCTACCACTTCCACGACCACCCCAAGAAAATCCAAAATTTCTGTTCAAGTCAATCCCACAGCAGCCAATGATACTCGTAAATAGATTGGAACTCCGTCGAGACTTCCTCCACAGACGATTGTAGTCACAGGAATGGGAGTAACCATCCGGGTTCATTAAGGGGACGACGTAGAAATCAAATTTCTTGAGGAGGTCTTCAACTTTTTTAGGATCTTTGGTAATCTCGTTCACCATGTAGGTTGCCACTGCGGGTGAGATCCATTCTCGAGCATGAATTCCTTTACCAACATGTGTTTTAGTGTGTTTTAGTGACTTTTTGAGGATTTCAATTTTCGAAAAACTAATTCAAGTACCTCCGTCGATGAAGACCCCTGGCCTTTTTACCCCGTCTCCTAAAGATAATTTAATTAATGTCATCGGTCGTCCTTCCAAAGTCTCCCCAATCTTTTGGACTTCTACTGCAAGGCCATTTTGGGCTCTTGATGTTAACCCATCAATCCATTCAAATATCTATTAAAAGTGCATTTACAAGATTTATCTATATATCCTTCATCTATTTTTCCAACTAATTGAATCCGAATATCCTCACCGTTTCCGAATAATGATATTCGGTCCAGCTCATTTCTTTATCGGAAGCTTTAACAAGGGCCTCGTATTGTTGAGCGACAAGTCTGTTTTGAAAACGGAGTAAATTTGTAGCTTAATGTACCATATAAATGATCCTAATTTGGTTAACTATTGTATTAATTTTAATTAACTGACCTTTCGATGTCCTCAATAATGATGGAATGATTCATTGAAAATTGCTTAGTATATTTGAGAAAGTCATCCTCCTCGTCCTTTCCAACCATAACCTCAGCCGGCTCATTCTTGTCAGGAAGTTTCCAGAAATCAACATCCTCCGATTCGATCAGTTTTCCTAAAGCACTTAATTGCTCAGGTGTACTTGCCTTCACTTGGTACAACTTGAACCTGAAATGTGGACCAAATTGTAACTGTTTCCTAATGTTTTTTTTTGCATAAATATTAAAACTTACCCAGAAAATTCATTCCTAACAGCGGAATTGGTAGGACGGAGTTTGCTACCAGTTGAGACATTTAAAATTGCTAATAATGTGACTGCAATTAAAATTAAAACTATCCTAGCCGTAGAACTATAAAATGTAAATCTATTCATCTTCTCATAAAGGTTAAGAAGATGAGGCTGGTTAAGTGTTGGAATTCTGAATGGTAGCAAATCTAAAGGAACATTTACATGGAAAAAGGATCAGCAATAACGGTCCGGTTATGGAGGATATGAAGGGCTGCATTGTGCATGATGATTTGAGGAATCCAAAATCAGTGTAGACGTCTCTAACTACCGTAAGTGCCAAGGGGTCGTCATATCGTAATAGGGGAAACGGTAAATGTGTGAAATATTTTTAGACTGGATTGAAACAACTGTTAGTTCTGACCATGTTTGACTCATCTCGTATGTCTCTAAGAAGAGTTACTCCACAAATTTATAAGTCGAACTTCAGAAATATGTAATCAGTAGTACATAGTAGGAGTAGGCAAATTTAAAATGATGCGAAGCTAATTTTTCGAAGTCGCAAATGTTTGTACTACAAATAAAATTAAATTTTTTTGGGTTAACTAGGTTGTTTGAATTGGATCCATATTAGAGGATTTATCCAAATTCTCAACTCGTCCAAGTTCGAGAATGTATGTTTTATAGTTTACTCACTCATTAAAAAGCAATGCACCTTCACCCAATAAATGAAAAATGCATTTGGAATTACACGTTAAAAACTTCAACAAGGAATAATTGGACATTGACCACAAATGCAAAATGCAAGCAGAATCCCCCATTGTCTAAAAGTACTTGGTAAACAATCCGTTCACCTTTATTCACAATTTTACGAACACGAGACCAAAGCAATTATAATCCATAGAGCATAACCAAATGAACTAAATACGTTCACATGAATGAGATAAACTTACAACTCATAACCGTCTAAAACTGCAGATAACCCTTGACTTAAAACACTTCATTCAATGATGGGAAGTTTGGGAAGAAGGCCTTGCAAGGCTAAGGTCATTTGAATATATGTGACGATGAGTGCATTAAAATCTTCAATTCCCACGACTTAAGATACCGTTAATCTGTACAATGATATCAGCTACGTAAGGAATACAATGTGATTGATAGTCGAATTAATTAAAGGCTACCTCTTTAATTCAGCGTGAATTTCCTGCTTTTCATTTCAATTTCATTCTTTACTACTCGTTTTACGTAAGTAACCTCACCTGAATTTTACGTATGTATGTTGAGGGAAAAACCTTAACGATTACGAAGACTTAAGGTTATAATAAGCTTAAGCTTATCTTATGCCTCAATTCTTAGTTATAGTTTACAAGCCTCGAGGCAATCAGTCTCTTCGCGGTAGACAAAGCCATCGCATTTCTTGGCGATGATGAGCCCAAAGAACTATTTGGAGTGATTTAGTAGCTAAATTATTGTATAAAATGTCTCCATTGCATCTGAAGTGGTTTTTTGGCAGTTTTGCATTATTTTTAGTGTCCGTGACTTGTGACACTCTGGTTAATAGGTCATCCCCTGGGTCGTTGAGCAATATCCCTTTGGCTGATATACTTAAAGATTTGCACGGGGGGTTACAGACGCCAGGGCCTGATGAATTAGATGAGGCTGCATCCAATCCTGGGAAGAAGATTGTGGGTGTTAAAAATCATAAGAATTATCAAATTGTGCTGTACGAGTATTCGGGCGAGGATTTGAAGGACAGTTTGATTGAAGATTTCGATTTCGAACAACCCTCACCAGGATTTGGAGATAGTGATGAGTTTTTCCAGCAGTCTGACCCGATTCCTAAGCCGTCGGTTAAGGGTAAAGCAAAACCTAGACCAGAAGATCCGGGTTTAGGTAAGTCCGGTCGTGTAATTTAGACATATCCCATTATCTTTTTCCGCTTAAAGGGAGTGCTTATTGAATTACAGATTCCACAAGAAATCCTGCAAAGCTTCCAAATCTAAAGAAACCAATACCCCAACAAATTCCGGATGACTTAGATGAAGACTTCCAATCCCGTGACCCATCAAAATGGGGCGAGCCCCCTCGACGGAAACATAAAAAGAACACTACGCCAAGTCCAGTATTCCCAACTCAGAGACCTCGTAGAGTAAAAACCACGACAGAAAAAGTCGCAGAGAATGACGAAGAGTACATTTTGGAATCTCCACGAAGATCAAGACCAGAGCCTATCCCTGATTTCTCAGACTCAGATACTGATGATGTAGATGATGAAAATGGTAATTCAAAATCCACACCACTTCCGTGGCTAAGAGATCGACCTCGGGGGAAACCATCACACAGTAGTAGAAGTAGACCTCAAAAGCCTAGCCGTGCTCCAGCTAAAAATGTCAACGATGACGAAGACTTCCCACGTAGCGCAGATGATGACCAAGATGTGTTTGAAATCACAACTCCAAAATCCAAGCCCTCGCGGAAACAGGGTCGCAAGGGTCTAAGACCAGCTAAGCAACCACAATCTGGGGACCCTGATTTTCAACAAGGGGGTCCTGGAGCAGGAGAATTCAAGCCTACAAGAAGGCCATCAGTTTTCGAACCTCAAAGGGCTCGAACTGGGTCCCAGGTGGATGAGGCTGAAGAAGAATTAGAAGATGAAGACCCTGATTCCGGGGTCTTGTGTAAAGATCCCACAGGAAAGAGTGGAATCTGCCAGGAATATTTCACATGCTCCGTTCTGTACTCGAACATGGCAGGGAAGATCAATCTAGACGATTACAAATGCAAATTACCAAGCCATATTGGGATATGCTGTCCAATAGTCGAAGAACGGAATACTCAAGGCCAACGAGGTTTGTACTCAAAGTTTTAATTAGCATAGACTTTAAATAGGTACTCAGACAGTTTCCGTTATTGTGTGAAGTAAAGATCTTATCCAACACTATCTAAATAACTTATTTATTTTTAAATAATAATGTTTCCAATGACCTTGTCTACCTGTAGGCCGAGCATTGATGACGATGATTACTGGGAAGAAAGTTATCAGTCGACAGATACGGAAGCTTATTAGATCGAATTTTAATAACTCCATTAGTTTTGGATCGGACTCGGTTGATCAACTTAATGATATTGAGGATTCGCTTTTGACGAGGAATATTCAAGTGACAAAGAATACACCGGCTTTTGGTCATAATCGATTTTTCCCTGTAAGACGTTTTAAAGAATGCCTTATCAAAAAGATGATTAAAGTTTACTTTGTCATAACATTCCTTGATATTTTTAGACTTCGAAAAAGATTAGACAAGTCTCAAACATTGGATTTGAGCTGTTACAGACCTCAAATGATTTATCGGACAGGTACGCGTTATGGTTTATGGAAAGAACAAAAAAATTTAGGATTTTGGCTAAGAATTGTATCTACTGTTTTTGTAGATTACAACTAACTAACGAAATCGGTGGCCTAGGCTTGAAAAGTTTTGGGTCATCAAATACTGGAGCCCTTAATGACCTTTGTCCATCACTCCCACCGTGTGGGATTAACAAATATAGACAAATGGACGGATCTTGTAACAATTTGAGGAAGTCTAAGATGGGCCAATCACTGACTCCGTTGTCGAGAGTTTTGGAGCCGGCATATGCCGATGGTAATTTTTGTCACAATAATATAATTTTTAAGTACCGTCAGATGAGATATGCTCAATTTATAAGTAATTAAAATATTTCAGGTCGATGGTCCCCAAGAATATCAGTTCGAGGATTCAATCTGGTACGATTTTTTGTATTCCCCTTTCATTATTTTTTTTAAATAGATTTTCTTTGGTATTTAAGCTCTGGAATAAAGTTTGTTACTTTATTTTGAACACCTTAGAGCTTAGATGAAATTAATTTTATGTATTAATTTGTTCATAAAGCCAAGCCCTCGACTTCTGAGCCAAACCTTCATTCAAGATCGAGACAATCCTGACAATCGTTTTACCCTGATGGTCATGCAATTTGGGCAATTTGTCGACCATGATATATCGTCCGTGCCGATTTTTACGTTTTCAAACAATTCTGGAATCGTCTGCTGTCGGAATGGACAGTTTTTGCCCCCCGAACTTCGACATCCGGTAGTTATACATAAACTAAATCGTCTTCTGCGCCATGACTTAATATTAATTTACAGTCTCATTCTTTTATGAAATTCTAAATTATTAGAATTGCATGCCAATCGAAATCCCAGCTCAAGACCCTTTCTACTCAAGATTTAATCAACGGTGCATGAACTTCGTTCGCTCCCGCATGGCCCCAAGAATTGACTGCAGGTTGGGATAATTTGTCTTATGTACGAGCCAGCCAGTTCAGCTCATTTTTGCAATTATATTTATTTGTAGTTTAGGCTATGCGGACCAAATGAATGGGGTCACACATTGGCTCGACCTCTCTAACGTTTACGGAAGCAATGAGGGGGAAACCAGGCAGCTCCGTTTATTCGAAGGGGGTCTGCTAAGATTTTCAGAACTTCAAGATCGCAAAATGCTCCTCCCTCTCAAACCTGGACGAGAAGTCGACTACAAAGCCGGAGATGACAGAGTTAATGAAATGCAAGGGCTTATGATTATGCACTTGATATGGCTCAGGTAAGTACGTTGAAGTATTTATAATGAAATGTTAGATATTATATAATTAACTTGTATTTACAGAGAACATAATCGGGTTGCCCTTGAACTCGCGAGGATCAACACCTTCTGGAATGATGAGCAGTTGTTTCAAGAAACAAGGAGGATTCTGATTGCCGTTTACCAGCACATAATTTACAACGAATGGCTTCCCATAATTGTAGGGAGGGATTATATGGACAGTTATGGGATCTTACCCTTGACCAGGGGGTATTTTAGAGGCTATGATGCGGAGGTAGATGCGTCAATAGAAAATTCATTCTCAGCTGCCGGATTCCGAATGGGTCACACCCTTGTCCAAGGGATCGTGAAACTTATCAACGAGCTTGGGCAGGATAATGAACAGGTTACAATTAGTCAAAATGCTGACAATGCCAAGAAGGCTAGGAATCCGAATCAAGTTGACAGGTGGATTCGCGGTCTTGCTCAGCAACCCATTCAGCAATTTGATCCGTTTGTATCTGAACATGTAAGTTCTGATTTTAAAGTATTTGAAATTATCAAGAACTACACAAGAAAAGTTGAAAAATAATGTTGATGTTTTTATAGCTGAATGGCAGACTCTTCCAAGCTAGGGGAGGAATGTTCGGTATGGACTTGAGTGCATTGAACATCCAACGGGCCCGAGATCACGGAATTCCAGGCTACAATGCATTTAGAGAACTATGTCAGACGGGAACCAGAGCAAGGACATTCGACGATTTTAAGGATTGGATGGCCCCTGAAATTATTGAGAACTTAAGAAGGACATATGCACATCCGGATGATGTTGACCTCTGGATTGGTGGCATTTCAGAGGCTCCACTCCAAGGGGCCTTGGTTGGACCGACGTTTACTTGTATTATTGGAGACCAGTTTGCTCGTACTAAGAAAGGGGACAGATACTTCTATGACTTGGGAGATCAGACTCATTCCTTCTCACCGGGTGAGTAGTCTTTGTTAATTTATGTCTACACCAATTATATAAGTGTATCATTAAATGAAAATATTGCTTGTATTCAGTACAATTACGGGAGATCCGGAAATCGAGCATGGCTCGAATACTATGCGACAATGGTGATGAGCTGGAAGCGGTGCAGCCTTCTTCCTTTTTACAACCTGATTTTGATTTGTAAGTTTTCTCATTAAAATCATAATTGTTTTTATGTTCAAAGGGAACACGCCATTATTTTATGTTCTTATATTTTTAGCAACTCTCTCGTCGACTGCAGAAGAAGTTCAAGAATCGCAAAAATGAATCTAAGGCTGTGGGAAAGTGAGCCGACGCCTTGAGCATTGACATAAAGTAAGAGCTTGAACTAAGGACATTGCAATGAAAATTGATTATAGTTTATATTATGGGAATTTTTATATATAAATAAAGGTTTTGTATCAACACGTTTCTTGTAAATCGGTCCCATGTCACAGAACTATGACTTGAAAACTCACACTTGATTTTGTTCTGAACATCCTCCATACTCATACGTAATGAATTACCTAATACTTAGTCTTTGAATTAGAAGTGATCAATGTAAGTTGACGTCAGTGACAAAAGTCGTAATGACCACAATACGATTATGAAGTTCAAGGTACATGTCGGCTTTTAGTCAAACGGTTCATTCAAAGGATTAAAATATTATTGTAATGAGACATTCTAATCTAATCTTAAATTAAATGTGTACCGTATTGTATTGGTCAAGCTTCATGGTGCATGGTGCATGCTTAATGGCCTAGCTTCAATCCGGTTAAACGTTTGGTTAATTACCATCAACCACAGATTGATTGCCAAATGCCAAATAAAGGATAGATTTTAATAGGTTGGATCACATAAAAAAAGACCGAAAACATTCATTAGAATTATATAATCGTTTACTAAGCTCGGCATTTTATTGTATGTACTGAGAATATCCCAGAACAACAGATTGAAAAGTTTTAACTGCGCATTTACTACAAATTGTTTTGGTTCGTTAGAAGTTTTTACAATTTATTTTCCATGAATGTTGTCGAAACATTTAATGACTTTGTCGTTGACTAGATTTTCTGAACTTTGTTTTACAAGATTTGTCATCATCTTAATTCTCCACCTACTCTAACTCATTTTTACTTTATTTCACTCTAAATCTTTTCTAACTCTTTTTTATTTTACTTCACTCTAAATCTTTATAATGTACTCTAACTCTTGTCTGTACTGTGTCCATGCGGCAACATTTGTTTTAAGGCAGTGATACATAATAAAAAAAATTGTCTCCCCCCCCCCGTGATCTTAGTTTTTTCTAATGTTCATTCGGATTCTAACTTATAGATTGATTTTATAAAGTGTGCAATTGTCAAGAGGTTGTACCGATTATTAATTCCTTAATGACAATTTATTCAGCAGTTGTTGATTGGAAAATTAGAACAAATCTTGACCACAAGATGCCCATAATACCTACAGCCTAATATTTGAATTTCAATGATTATCTTTTGAAACCATATGATTTCAGAACAAACCGACCTATCATCATGATCATGGAGTTTCAAGTTTTGAAATATTGTTTTATATTTCAGATCTTTCTCGTTAATGCAAAACCATATTTCGGGATTGGTATGCTGAAATTGTACTTGAACTTTCGGCCTTCTTGACTTGTTTGTTCACATCAACTATTTATAA
>JAQFZA010000594.1:0-16304 GCA_034695115.1 Desoria olivacea | reverse complement strand
CCGATTACACTTTAGATGGTACCAGAGACTAAAACCTACCTGCGAGGCCCGGCACGGGCCTGTGGGCCCGCTAGTATGATGATAGTTTTGATAAGATGGAGATCTGTTAGTGTGAACATGAGAAGACTGATCAAGTTACATTGTCCTCTTTGACGTGAGCGTAGATTCTGCTTTATTATTCCTTCATTTCATCCGCGTATCATAACTTAGGAAATGTACAGTTTGCATATCCAAATACAATAATTTAATCACAAATGTCATTACTCGAGGCGGCTGCTTACTAATACAGCGCCCTAAAATCTTTTGAGGTTGATAATATCATTTGTAAAGGTAATCCTTTTAGCTAACAAACACAAAACGAATACAGAAGTACATATCAGGTATTAGAAATAACTTAACGGAAGTACAGTACAGATTTACGGATCATAGGCCCTTTTCAATTCCAACGTTGATAATCCATTATTTTTAAGGCTGGAAAACCTTTGAGCTGAAACTAAAAAGGAGGGTACGTATTATAAAATTGACATAAATCCAGCATAAATTGAGACAACTCCATAATGAGTTCGGAAAGACAGTAATTTTCATTTCCATATCACGATGTACAGAAGGTACCAATGATATCTATAGCAATTGTATAGTTTTAGTACACGTTTGTATAAAGATAGGAAAATAGACACCAAGTAGCGGTGTGGAATCCAAATGTTTTCCATACAGATTGCCATGATAGATTAATATTCAAGTCTTCATACCAAATCTTAACATTTTATGGCTGGATTCGGTAGTTAGTAAGTAAAATAGCTCTTTGAGACAACTCATGACGATTTACTAATTGAGAGGTTCAGACTTTCGAGTTCTGCGAGGAAATAATGTGGAAGAAAGTATGTTTGGAGCCTGGAGGCGCTTTGAATCTTTAGTTCTGAACCACCTACTTTACCTACTATTATGTTCCTGTTCACAGGTTTAGGCACTTATATATTGCTTTGGGAATTCCGCTTTCGGCAGTCGATTAAAAGGCTGGGGTTGAACTGTTGCATGGGGGTAACATGTTCTTGTAGTGTGATCCTAACGTTGTGTGACACATCCACATGGACAATATGGGAATTGGGATAACCGCCTTCTAAATATATTCCGAACATCTCCGTCAGTCAAGCGGTTTAGCCATAGGCCGTAATTTAAAATGACCCCGTATCTTAACTGATCTAATTGTTATTGTTAATGTTATTGCATTGCGTAAAAATGGCTAAATTATAATCGCCTTCCTATTCATCAACTGCCTTTGAGTTTCCTCCCTCCACCCGCTGCATCCGGAAAGGGACACTTTATCTAGTTTCATCACATTGAGAGACAGTATCCCACTGTCGCTATATAGCATAAGTAAATTAACAACTGCGACATAACTCAATTGCATCTGTAAAGCTAAGTGCGAGATAAGCTATCTATAAATAAATACTGTTACGGAACTGAAAAAATCGACAGTATTTTTACATAACTATTTTTAAACTGAACCAATATTCGACTCACGGTAACCAAACTTGAATAAATACTGCTTCTTTAGATTTAGATGAGAGTTTCCGCTGATTCAACCCTACCGAAATCATATCTAAGTTATTTCCTTGTAAAAAAAATTGGGATTCAAACTACCGTATAAGTACGAAATAAAATTGAATATTTCTCCTTAGTTGACAAAAAGCCCCATTTATACAGGCAGAGGTGCTGGTATTATGATTACACACCCATCTATTCAGTTTACATCTACCACAATCATAGTTTCAAATCTCTTCACAATAAATTTTGCAGACGTCTTCTGATTCAAAAAAAGTGATTAAATATACGATTATGAAATATGAGAGATTGCTGCCCTAACTTGAAGTATCAGATTAATTATAGGTTTTTTGGATGGTGATTATTTGTAGAAATAAAAGGCGATCAGAGAAATTAAGAAGTCGTTTTCGGGTCAGTAACATCCATCTCGCCAGTCTCTGGGTCTTGCACTAGCACTTCCTTGTGCTCCTGAGCCGGTTGCAGGTCTAGCAGGGCTAGAGGTTAAAAATTTAGTATTTGTTAATTGCTATTCTATAAAACAAGAAATAATAGTACATACGTCACTCTTGTATGGAGATAATGGATAAACAACTTACCGACCACGACTAGCTCCAGGGGCAGGTATACGAGACTGCAGTCTAGCGCTAAATCCTGGTGCCGGTAACATCGAGCCGTGGCTAGCACTTCGTGCGGCCGGACCCGGAGGACGGATCTGAGAGGAGGAAGTGAATTTTGGTGGAACTAGACCACTTCTAGGAGGAACCATTTTAGAGGGATGTATTCCGGAGTCACCACTCCCCCGGCGGCTTATTCCGGATGGCTGAAATTTCGCAAGTCCATCACATTTACATAACGCCCAATCAACAACACTGTGAAATCATGCAAGACCTCTTGAACTTACGTTTCCATTCGTGTTACTACTCATTCTCATTTCCTTATTCGAATTATCGTGCATGTTTGACTTGATGATTGGTCCGCTTCCGTGGGTTTTCAGGAGACTTAATTTGGTAGCGCTTTCTACTGGATGGGATAGCTTGGAATCACTGATGTAATGATTTTTATACGTCAAGGTATTCATTGGCGGTGCGACAGACATTCCTGGTCTCAGGAGGTTGGACCTCTTTGACATAGCTAAATTAGGCATGCTCCTTCCCAAAGGACCACCTGGATAAGACAAATTAAATCAGTTTTGGTTATTTATTCTCAACAATTATTGGCTTTTGCTATATTTTTGAACTCATCTCCAGCCAAAAATATACCTGCGGAAATGTCGTTGTACGACTGACTATCGACGGGACTAGACAGGCCAGAGGAACCAGGGGAGTCTGGATTTGATTGGCCAACATAGTAAGTGTCGGTTGACGAAGTTCTAACGGGAGGTCTGGGATGAGGCACACCGATTATTGGGAAGTCCATGATAACTAAGATTTAGAATATACATCGTTTAAAATTGATACCCATTTAATCGCGTCATCATATGAAAATCTGTGCTACAACAAATCTTACCATGGGTGTCTTTTCGAGCAATGGTGCGACCGCTGGTAACGTTATTCAGGGCTACAATATAAAGGAAAAGGATGAAATATCGAAGGTAAAGTAATGCTAATTAAACATGAAGGTTATATTACATTGCTCCTGCCGGCGCGCCATACTATGCAACTCCTCCATACTGATATTGTGAAGACTACTGTTGCTATCAGTGGGGCTGGATACACACTCTTCGGCGTTGCGAGTAAACGTCGTGTTGAGGTCATCCCCAGAGCCCCCCGGGAGATCTTCTGGATGATCATGGGAAGGTGAGTCACTGCTACGCCTGACGACATAGGATAAGTTTCTTGACACACGACGACTCGACCTGTCCAGGCACACTGTTAGATCGCGACTTTCCGACTGGTTTGCATCCTCGTGTATGAAGGTTTCATTCAAATTTCCACTTCCGTTGGAGTTAAATAGTGAAGGCCTCATTCCTTTAGCTCCTCTGCTTAACGTCAGGGTATGTGTCCCACTGGAAATCTGAAGATGAGGATCAAGGGAAGTCCTTATTTTCTTAGGTCTCGTGTATGTTCGTGTGTCAATATTCTTTGGAGGCGTCGCTATAATAACAGAAGGTAAGTTTAAGGTTTTCAAATTCATTTTCCACTGATCCTTGAATACAAATATCAAATAGCTATAGCACATACTACGTACCTATATAATATTCACTGTTTAAAGCACTACTGGACTCTATGTATTCGGTGTCCAGGTCCCTGTCTGGAACGCGGTAGGTTACAGGAGAGGAGGCATTGATAGGGCACCTAGGGCTGTTGGAAACAGATTCAGGACTTCCACTACTGCTTGACGGCGATAATACATTATGGGTTCTCCAGTCTCTATCCCAGGCTTTCGTTTTCCCCAAAACTGGCACTGCATTTTTCTTTAGATTACCAAATCTTTGCTCTGAATAATAGAAAAGAAAAAGCTGTCTAAAAAACTAAGTCTATCCCCAAATATCAATGTGAGTTAAAACGATGTATTTGCTTACCAAAAAGAGACGATTTTACCTCATTGATGAGGACGAATTGTACATTGAGAAGGAACGAATCCATATAGGACTTATCCATTTCCAGTTCAGCTACACTCCTACCTTTAACCGACGGGGCATGTTTGAGCCTGTGAACAGAAGTAGGGACAAACATTGCATTACTCATTCCTTCCCTTGTTTGTATTTTGCATCGATAAAGAACAATCATATGATACCATGTGGTCTCATCTTCTTCGGGCAATAAGGCGATGTCAATTAAGGGTAGGCTGTCAAAGAATACAACTCCGTCCATATCGGTCATCTTGTCCATGCCGGTGATCTCCCGTGGAATATTCTCCCCGTTTTCCTGAATATTGTTATTTCTAGCCAAAGCTTTCTTCATCAATTTAACTCTCCGAATGGCATCCTTGCATACGTCAACGGACTGTATTTCCGCCAAGTCAGGGAACGACACATCCATCTACAACGTTTCTACCCTTTAATCCTCCACGCAAACTTGTCGCCAAGGTCCACAGGCGGGTGATCAATGTAGAGTCAGAATTCAGAATAGGCACTTCCACCCACTATATCAGCTGCCCTGTTCTCGAAACCACGAACACGAACCGCAAGCCACAAACCTATCAATACACCCAAAAGACGGCAAAATAAATATCATGAAATATTCCAACGATAAATACACAAAGCTTCACAGTTCACAATTGGAATTAAACTAGAAGCCCGAGTCTGTAATTGTTTCAGTTGCTAACCGACCCTCTACGTCAAATCTAATAACTGTCAACAACAAACAAAAAACCGATAAGAACCCACTTTGCCTGCAGTTTCAACTTTTCACTAATTTTGAATTTCAACTTTCATACTCTTTGACATGCATCAGAAATTGAAAATGAAATGTGCAACACACCGTCCACACCCAGCTACACATGCAATCAATGCAATGCAATGAAAACATGAAATGACACATCGATGACAAGAAAACTGGCTGAGGTGAAATTGACATACCTTGCTCTGACTGCACTCTGCCACCTGAAGTCACCGGTCTTCTCGTCCGTCCAAAAAAGGCACTTGAGTTTCTTCCTCCCTCTCGTCTGTCAATCCAACTGAAGAAGAGACGACCCTCCCGCTACTTCCACCGACGTCTGATGACCAAATACGAAAGAGTTAATTAATTACCTTAACATTTACAAGTAGAAAAATACTCTGGAACTGTAATAAAAGTTGAGAATATTCGGGAGAGAGAATAAATGACTGGGATGTTGACCAGGAAGACAGCACAGGATTCTGCCTACAAATCCAACTTCCACCACCAAGTTCCTTCCTCCGCTCTTCTCGTCTTCCTGTGGAAAAGAAAACGAGGAAAAGGGGTCAGTCTCTTCAATCCAGCTGATTCTCCTCCTCCTGCATCCTCTTGCCTCCCCGAAACCCGCTTTCCTCTTACCTGTACTAGATGGCAGGTTGGACCTTTTCCAAACCTCTCAGCAGCAGTAGGAGCTGACAAAGCAAGTCTTCTACAAATCCAGAGGAGGAGGCAAATCGAGACACGGAAATCACCTCTCAAGGCAAAGAAAATACGAAAATCGGCAAACGAAAATCGGAAAATCTCGGGAAAATCTGAGAGAATCGTAAAAGAGACTGCAAGAAAATTTCCAACCTCCAGATCCCCATTTTCTCCTCCTCACTTGTAAAGAGGAAGCGTCGGCTGGGGCTTTTTCGTTTCCGTAGCAACTGACAGCCCGTCTCTACTTCCCCACTGGGGTAAGGCCTACACGGGTCACCCTACCATTCTTGATCGTTGAAGATTTTTTGAAAAATCCCTATGCCTAAATATGACCTTGTGCCTTGAATGTATTTCCTAAAAATGATGCTTTGCAATTGTTATTGCCTTTAAAAAAAATGATCTGGGATCAATTTCCCTCATTCCATTCACTTCAAATCGACATTAAAAAGTTACCTACAAGAGAATCTTCAATGCAAAAAACCCAGGAGGTTTTCCATAAGACATTCGAACATGGAGATTACTATAATAGACTATAATCAGTTGGACTACCTACATACAAGGCTGCGTGTGTAGGTAAATTAAATCCTATCAGTTTCCTTCATGCCAATTTCAGCTTCCAGTTCCAACCCGATTTCTTCATATTTTAAGCCAAGATCTTTGCCTTTCGGCTATACTCCTTCAAAGTCATAATTAGGCAACCTTATCTCAGGATTTTTTTTTGAACCACAAAAACACGATCTCTGTCAATTACACAATATACCTATGTAATTTCCTACAATAGAGTTATACCTGGATGTGAGTTGGAATTGAAGGTGTAGTGGGTCTTAACTCTCGTTTCACCTTTTAGAAATACTTCCCATCGCACTTTTGCAGAACCGAAGAAGTGTCGTTTATGGGCTTCTACATTTATTATGCGAGTGTCAAACATATAGCGTATCTAATTGAATTATGGACAGTATGGACAAGGTTTTAAATGAAATCGAAATTACTTATCCAGTTTGAAGCCAATGTTCATCCATATGTTATCGGGATAGTTGATATCTGTTCAAGAGTACTGGATTTGGAAAGCACCAGCACCAGTTTTCATTATCATGTGTGGACTTTAGGATGCTAAGTATGTAGCAGGAAAGAGTTAGGTGGATCTTGTTAATTCCTCATTTACTTAAGCTTGTCTTTAGCCTAACAATTAGCATCCACTTTCAAGTGTGAAGGGTTGCGGTAACCCTGTGCTTTGGGGAAATCACTTAATTCTCAGACAACGAGACATGGATTAAGTAAGGGGAAGATAACAGGTCATTTGGAAAAGTGATAGTATATACACACAAATGTATTAATATGTCGTCTAGTCGTCTGGATGTCTGCTCGACCTTAATTTAAATCAAATTCAGACGAAGTTTTAAATCTCTTAAAGCGAAGGTAAAGGCCAAATTAGAATACTGCATGTATTAAGCACAGGTTACCTGCCTACAAATATCTTGGATGTCTAAGTCTCTTGAATGTTGTTTACCATTTGATATTCTTCATTTTGTAAATGATGCACAGTGATTCCAAGTTAAATTAGTGATACATAGTTGATATGCTGAGCCATTAATACATTTTAAAATATATTTAAATTCACTTTAACTTTTACTTTTAGAAGAAACTAAAACTATAGAAGCCTACAACTAAAATTACAGGATTTAATAGTTCGTAATTGATGTTGGCCAAGTGCGGAATAAATATTTAATTGTGATGAGTACCACATGCGTTCTTCATGTCCTTTCTACATTTTGCATTTAGAAGTTCCACATCAAAGGGGATGACCAACACTGACTCTCTTAAGGTCACCAAATGCTTCGCTATTAAATTCGTGATGCATGTGAATGGATTAGTGGAGAAACAGGCTTTTTCATGGAGTCCAAACACACACACACAAGGCTGCCAGTTGCCACAAAATATTCTACACTACAGTCGCATTTAGACTATTTCACAAATTAACAGAATAATAAATCTTCTTCTAGTGATGACTGCTTTGCAGATGAGGAATTAATTTCGATGATTATAGACTTTAATTATGATCGATCCGTCAATATTAAAATAAACGCCTTCAAAATAATTTAAATTGTAATTTCATTATTACATGAAGTATGTAGTATAGGTATAAACGAATTAGTTGGCAAGGACCAATTGGTACTAACAAATGTAATATATTTAGCATAAGCATAGGTACCGATGTTTATGAGGAATGTTGTGATACATAAATTGCAAAATGAATCCAACAAACTATAGCTACATGTCAGAAGGGGAGCATAACTGATCCTTGATTCACAGACTAATCCAACAAATAGGTACTGGCAACAGCTTTGAGTCTTAAAAAGCATGCAGTTTCTAAGCTAATCTATCATCAAACTAATTTGAGGGAAGGAGGAGTCTCTGATCTGGATTGCATTTAAACTAATATGGAGTCCAGCATCCTGGTAGGAAATCAGTTGCAAAAAGAGGACCTAAATGTATAATAAATTTTGGTTAATCCACAGTTAGCAACGCTACATTTAAAACAAAGGCAGACTCATTCAATCAACACTAATAAGAGTGAAGGAGTATTTTGACGTGAAGGAGATTGATATGTTGTCACTCAATGAGAATAAAAGAATGGGATGAAGTTTCTTATGTACTCTAGTCACTCGTCCAAAACGTGCGGAATTTACTAACTTAAAGTGTAAGTATATATTCCTGAGATTATGACTTCCATATCCATCCTACCAGATAAATGTCTTGATCATTCCAGATTTTGTCAGATCCCTGAGCTAGAAAGCTTTATTAAAAATTAATGCAGCTAATACTATTCAATTTAAAGCACTGGATCATTTCGGATTGGGACACATGGCATTTGGTCGTGTGGGTCTCAAATCTGAAAGATAGAAGGACTTTAAATAATATGATACGACACATAATGTAAATACATAAGGTGTTATCAAACCAGATTTCTTATCGTCTTGTCAAACTACTTCTCAACTAAAACTAGAAAGCATATTTTGTTGGTTTTTTGGACAAGCATATATGAAAAATATTTAAAAACTGCATTAAATACGTAGCCTCCATATTTTAAAGCTCGATGTTAGGCCAATGACAGCACAACTGCAAATTTCAAGTGTACTTCCTTCCCGTTCCAAATCTTATTAGTTTGTGACACCGGAGAAAAATCTATCAAAGTACGTAACTACATTTCTCAAAAACTTCCCATTCATCAATTGCATGCATATTTTGGCCAAGGTGTCAATTAAATAATTTGTTAATAAAACAAACATGCATTTATGCAGAGTGAATATGTAATTTACCCACAACTTTTATGGTATGCACGAAAACAATACGAAGGATTTACAGTACCAGACCAGAGGTGTCTCAATCGGATATTAGCATCCAGTATACTTTCAAAGAATTCTAGTACCTACAATTTTCTATTTTCATCTTTCTAATTAACATCTGGACTCTGGAATATCTTTCATGTTAATTCGATCATTGAATGGTATAATCTTTCCAATAATAAATGGAATAGTTCTGTATTTGAAACTGACGAAAACAATGTCCGTCTATGATATGACAAAACATCTTTGAGCCAGCTGCATCTTCGTCCAACGTTACCAATGGTTCTCAAATGTTATTCCATAATGGTAGTGGTAATTACCCATGAACAAGGCTATACATAAGAAGTTAAAAGGAGGAATACAAACAAAACAAATGACAACTCTACATCAGCTTAAATACTTACGGAGAGGCTACAATGGTCCTCATTTACCATTTGTCATTCTTATGCAGCAGTTTGTTACCCTCACACTTGCAACTTGACAAAATAACTTTTAACTTTAACATTACATTAGCGATTGCAATCACATTACCATCTCTGCGTGTACACCCGCTAGTTCTTGTCGAACATGATATCCATGTAATTGTTCCTCTGTTTTTAAACGAGGCATTAGGAGAAAACGAACGAAAAATATAGATTGAAATTGACAGTGGTTAATTATTTTGAAAACCTGGTTACAGATATGCTTGTTTAATCTCCCAATATCTTCTTGCTATTACTAGCAGAAGTTCTGAATTAACTTCTTCGGTGGGGATAGGCCTTTGGAAAAGTCTTCCGTAATTTTGGGAGTTTGAAAAAAGTGTTTCAAAATGAGTGGTTGGAACTCCAAGTTGAATATAGATGAATTGCTGGCCCGAAAAGGACACCGCAATTCCGCAGTGAAGATTATTAATCGAATAAGATCTGGGTCACTTCCAGGGTGAGTATATCCAAATGAGTACTACCAAATGGTATTTAGGGGTACCCTTAACATAATGAATTTAAATGTTTAATGAATCTTACCATAGATTAATGTTCAACTTGTACAAATCTGCTAGGAAACCTTACCCAAAGAATACTGAATTAAACAGAAGGACAATTAAAGAAATTACACTTTAAAGAGTCAACATAATTTTATTGAAGACATTTAAAATGTGGTTGAAATGAATTTGTTGTAAGTAAAGTTTGATCGAAATGAATTTGAAGGTTTCTTGAAGTTCAATAAAATATGGGTATGATTTTTTACAAATTAGGAGAGAATTCATCTATTGTATTATTCATTAAAAAGTTTTGGTGAAATTCATTATTTTATTGGGTTTTTTCAATTTTACTCTATCCAAATTATTAATTTGACATGAAACAATTGTATTGGGCTCAATATTTGAAGAGTTTAGGATCAGGGGATAAATTATGTGTAATTAATACTGGTTGTACAAGAGTTACAGAAGAAGCCTTGTGTTTTTCTGTATGAAAGTTTTGGCAGAATGACATAACACCTTCCAGGATTTTTAATACGATTGCCATATTATTATCATATCGCCTAAAAGCAAAAGTAAACTAGGATTACACCTATACGAAACCCAGTTTTTTCGTATGTACCTATTTGACACATTAATCACAGATTAATTAATTACAAGCAAGAAGTGAAGGTTTTGCGGTGTTTTGAAAATGGGCTTGCATGTACATAATAATGATTGTTAAAACGGTAATGAACTAGCACTTAATAAATTGAATAAGGTACGTAATTGTTAGCGGACTTATTGACTAGGAAAATACAAAACTAAATTATAAATGGATATTATTGTCTTGTTGTCTGGTGAGGTCAACGATTTGTAATTTGTAAAAATGATCGTCGGTAACACACATGCGATTTAACGATTTAACATGCTGTGCATACTGCATAGATATAAAATACCATTACTTAACTTAGTACAAGTTCTGATTTGACCAGAGTCAATTGTTTTAAAATCGCAAAATTCCTTCGAGCCTGTGCTTTTTCGTCAGTTAAACCAAACTTTCCAGATAGCCTGGAAAGATGTTTAGTCTGAATGATCATAATCTACAGAAGAAAAGTTATCCAGGAAAATGTACACCCCATTACACGGCCAGGTGGGGAATAATTAAGGAGAATAATTACACTAGTGTATAATCAGACAAAGAAGGCGTCGTTGTATCTATCACCCCATACACACATTAGTATTGGTTTGCGTGATTATAATAGCAAGTAAACATTCTCTAGATGGTAATTCTAAGTTGTAAGTAAAGGGGAAGACGAGAATTTTTATTCTTATTGATATTTTAACACCAATAATTAACAAAATATGTAGATGGATTGGTGGTGGTGGAAGTGATGCTGTCGACAACGAAGGATCTCAGTCTCAACAACAACGTCCAAGTTCTCCCTTGTCTAAACCGAATCAGAACGCTTCTCACTCTCCCGACCAACCTGAGACATCCTCGAAAGAGATGTCTGCTACCTCCAGTTCCCCCGGTGAGAAGTCCAACTCTTCAGCTTCGCCAACTTTTTCAACGACTACGGATCACACAGTTTCCACATCAAGGTCCACTGACATGACTCCGAACTCCGCCAAAGACTCCGGAGTGGGAGAGATTGACGAAGATGACCAATTACAGCTTCCTACGAAATCTTTACCAACTGTAGCTTTGCTATATCCTCATCCCACCTCGATAGATTCTTCTCCACTGACCCCACGAAAGAAGAAGAAGTTTACAATTGTCCCTCTACAGTCCCATGACCACTTGGACGTAAAGGCCACGAAGAGGCAAGGAAAGTAAGAAATACTACGTTTTCCTATCAGTTTAATTTAATAAACGGTAACTCATTAACTGTCTCAGTTAGAGTGAAATGGATGGACTGCATGGAACTGATACCTCATATGTTTATTACAGTCAAGCCCTTGGATTAATCGTGTCGGCATTGTATGGCAAACTCCTAGTTGTAATGGGTATCGCATTTCCTATGGCAGAGGTCATTTCTACCTATATTCCACCATCCTTTTACGATGTAAGTAAGAATTCCGATTTTATAAAAAGCAAGGGGTTTTTGACATTAAAAACAATCTGATAAGGCTGAAGATCAGGAGCTAATTACACTAGCCATATTATCTAACGGGTTTCCCTTAGTATTTGTTACATAAGCATCAACATAGTAAAACAGTTATGTCTGCATCGAGTAGAATGTATTATGTCTGTAAGTATTGCGTTCTAATTCATGTTGACATAATTTCAAGGCCAATGTTTTGAAGGGTTGCCTCTACCTAACCTACCTACGGTTTAGGAGTTTAGGAGTTGGTATAGCTTAAAAAACTGCAGCCGTTCCAATTTGTATCAGAATGAACTGAAAAAAACCCTGCGATAATATATGACGACTACTGATGATCGTGACAAAATAAAAATATGAAGTAGCTGGAAATAGACAGCTAAGAAATTTAAAAGTTGTAATTTAACAACCCATTAAAAGATATGAACTAGTGGTGTTAGAGATTTTTAAAGTGGGATCGGTAGTGAAGGAAAAATTAATTTATAGGGTGGTGTAAATTGAGAGATTAGTCCCAAGTGCTTTGTAATGATGTTATATTTGAAACGGTTTACCAGCTTTAATTATTCCAGTCCTTGTCAATAGCAAATAATTCCAGGCAAAAAATGCATCGCAGTACTGCAGACCGGTAGTCCAGGAAAAATCTAAAGTAGGCTGCCTGCAGACTCTTCACCATAATCTTTGTCAAGGTTAGAAATTTAGGATGGAACTGATTCAACAGACAGAGTATATGTGTCAATCCTTCCTGACATTAATTATGCACACGAGACTGAAACGATGTATTGAATTGTGATCGACATAATACTATAAGGGCTATTTTGTATGTTGCTTTGAAAGATTATTGAATATTTAATTACTGTTTTTGCTCTACAGGGGTTTTATCTGTACTTGTACTTTGGAAGCATCACATTCATGATTTGCATCTACGGAAACATGTTAAGACAAAAGGCAACTCGATCTGTCAGATGCACTTTACAAAGTAAATAATTTTATACTTTATAACCCTTCAAGCTTTAACGGGATTTAACTCCTGATCCTGTGTGTACGATGCAATACAGATAATACCTGAAAACTGTTTCGTCGCAATTTGCGAATCCCCTAATTATTAAGTCGTTTGAATGGACTATGTTTTGGAAAAGTATTTCCTTCAGACGTCCAAACGATATTTGATCCCTTGTAACTTGTGTTACTGTTGCTTCTCAGGAATAAATACTATGAGATCCCGGTTGACTTCTGGGAATTCAACTGGAGGTATGGCTCCAGATGTGACGACGAACGACCCACAAACTGACGACGCCTCATCAGATTCTGAAGACTGCTGCTCAGATAGCCCACTTCCAAGTCCGGTAGGACATGTAAGTCGTGGATGTAAATTGTCATCGAAGGCAGGACACGGAAGTGGAATTGGCATCGAGAGTCATAGTTATAGGGCATCCGCAGCAGCAGATGCTTGTCAGCAAATTCATTTTGGGAGTTTTTACCTGAGAATGGGAGCTGTAGGTATGTAGTATATGGTCTTACCGACTATAAATATTGCAAGTATCTGAAATATTAAATTAACAAATTTAAATGTATTGTCCTTTCCAGCGTTCGGCATAGGCAGTATGGTAAGAAAAACGTTGTCATAAACATTAATGTCTTCACAAAAATTGAATGTAGTGTGGATAGAATTGTACTTGCTATTAACAATCTTGCAGATTTACAGCGGTCTGGAGTTTGGACAATATTTTGAGCTTGACCCAGATACGAAATGCCATAACTTTATGATTGCATTAACCCCAGCGGTTCGAATGATATTCACGTTTATGCAGGTAAACATCATTAATGAAAAATCACTCAATGTAATTAATTATTCATGAGTTGTTCTTCATGCAGATGTACTTCATCTTCCTTAACTCCAAAATGGCTGTCTACAAGCTCGATGTCGGAGCCCAATTCGGTTTAATGCACATGATTGGTACGAATATGTGTGTCTGGCTGAATGTTTTAGTCCAAGAAACTCGACATGAGATATTAAATTTTTACAACCCCGATAATGGCACAATCACCTACCCAAGTTCTCATCATAATCATCAGCCATTTATTCCAAGGCCCCATGGGATTCCTCACGAAGTTCTATACGCACAAGCAACCACTCATGGTCCTTCACATTCTTCCGACACTCTTGGAATCCTTCCTGTCGTAAATGCTACCGTCTCTCATTTAGTATCCGCGGTGGAGGCTCACCATCGCGTTAAAAGGGGACTTAAAGGGCCATACTCTATGTACGAATGCCGACGGTCTGACATCATGGGATCTCTGGTTCAAAATGCATCTCCCTTCTTATTCCCCTGTACCATTGAATACTCTCTTATTTGTGCTGCTATTTTATACGTGATGTGGAAAAGTATGGCGACGTCCATTAACTCTAAACGCGATGACCGTGGTCACTACCATAATGGAGAATTGCACATGGTAAAAAATATTATTTTAATTATTCAAGATTCTTAGAAAATCCAAAGTGTAGAACTACAGACTAATATGCTGAAAAGTTTATTTTTCTTTTTACAGCTCGCAGGCTCGAAGAGGTCACCTCATCATTACTCGGTGGATTGTGCAAGAGCAAATAAAGGATTATTTTTAGGAATATTCGTCCTTGTAATGACCATTATAAGTCTAATTCTATTTTTCGTCCTGATAACCCGCCCGGGCTACCAAGCACTGGCCGTTGTTGAGGTCAATATCACGGAATTAGTGCTGTACACAATGACAACATTGGCTGTGTTAATTGGGATGTGCCAGGTGAGGGTTCATTTTATCTCGATTTATTTTCGTCGCCCACTGAAAATATTTACAATGTGTTGATCATTTTCAGATGAGAGAGCTTCGATATGTCAATGCCCGTAATCTAGAGCTGGACAATATCTTGCTCATCGTTGCTCAAACTGGATCGTTTATTTACAATGTCTTTACAATTATCGGGGGGCACTTCACAATGAAGAAGAACACGGTCCTGGTTTTGATGACTGCATTATCATCTCTGATACAACTTCTGCTTCAGACCCTATTCATTCTAGATGCATCTAAACGGTCAGCCGCGAACAAAGAGCAAGCCAGGAGGAAACCAGGAAGGGAAGTCGTTACGTTTCTTCTGGTCACGAACTTAGCTATGTGGGCTATCAATACTTTGGAAAAGTCAAGAGCGGATAGCCACCCAGTTCAGTTGAAATTTTATGGCGTTTGGGCTTGGACTATTATTACTCATATTTCAATGCCACTGGCAATCTTTTATAGATTTCACTCAACCGTTTGCTTGTGCGAAATTTGGAAACGGGCTTATAAGATCAAGCCTAGTGTTTATCGCTAGAAACTATTGCATGACATTTCGCATAAATAGTTGTCCAGCGTTCACGAAACGGACAGGCGTCACTCATTTTATGAACTGAATATTAAATTGATTATACAATGGCAAGGTGTTTATTAGGATGCATCTTGTCCAGTTCTCCAGTTACCTCCGGGTAAAGACTCGCTTTAGTGCTGCGTTAGAATAGGTTCCAAACTGTCCTTATACATTCACCAGTTTAAGAAAAGACTTTGTTTTTAATTAGTGTGATCATTAAATCGCAAAGATCTCAGCAGATTTTCTATTGAAAATTTGATTAAATTGCAAACGACTTTGCAAATGAAAGCCTTGCTTTAATATTTTAATATAGACTTCAAGCTGTAAGAAGCCAACAAAATTGATTGAAATATCCTTTGTTATCATACGAATTATATGTGGCAGTGAAATTTGTAAAATGGTAGAGATGAAGTTCAGCTTACTGTCTGTGTGAACAGTTTTCTTGGCCAGTAATAAATAAGGAATGCAATTTAAACAGAACCTTTTTGAGTTGAGTTGATGAATGAAATAAAAACAAAATGAGTAATGGCAATCGATTCGAATAAGCGACAAACAGTTTATTGGAAATAAAAATTATATTGAATACGAGTAACAAGCGTAATACAAGGTTCACGACTCTGCAACACCCTTACGGAATAAAATAGCTTTGATCAGTCGTTTCTGATTTTAAATGCCCAGATTCTCCAGCAATTGCTTTCCTCCTGATGAAGCATTTTCCGTCAAAGTCTTCTTATGGAGTTTAACCAATTCTAGAACAAGGGAACCAGCAACTGACTCCGCGCCACATCTCTCCCAGATTCTGGTCAATTGAAATTAGGAATATATTATAATACTTTCTGAAATATTTAATAATGAATCAGGATGTAAAGTATACTCTGAAAGCTTACCTCAGCAAGGCAAAACAACCTTCATTGATTTTAAGCCACTTGTCAACAGCCTTCTTCTCCTGTAGTGTATCCAAAAGAGTCTCCGCGAAAGTTGCTCGAT
>JAQFZA010000593.1:0-16320 GCA_034695115.1 Desoria olivacea | reverse complement strand
GTACATTATGGAACGACAGTTCATCATGACTGCATTTGCTGTTCAACATCCACATAATTGGATGTAAGTAATTATTAATCGATGAATTATTGAACTGCATTTACGTTCTATGTTTAACGCCATTATTTCTCATCATTAGAGAGCCTATCCACTATGAAGGGAACATCTTGTCCCGACCCAGAGAAACTGATATACACCAACTAAAAAATATGAACAATGATGATATTCTCCAGGGAAGGTTCCAACGATCTCAACAATGGGATAAATTTGTTATGCAAAACTGCGTGTGCATAGCTCCTCCAAAGCCACAATTCGACTGCTAAATTCACTCAATGCCAACGCCAAGTTAAGTAGGTAATGCAAAACTAATTTTTAAATTGTAATGGCTCTAAATTACACAATGTTAACAATTAGAAATTGAATGTCTAAATTCTAAAACAATGCAATATAAAATTCCCGTACAAAGAATATTCATAAACGCTTGTACAGTTCCATCGTTCGAATTTATTTAATTACTTTTAAATTACAACAATATTTACTATAATTAGTTTACAAGATGATAACCACACTTTTGCTAGTAACTCCAGAGTTTTGTACTTCACTTTACACCACCATTAGTCATTCTTTACTGTAAATTTCCTAATATTATCAGCAAATATTTCTACATTCTTTTTTGTCACTTAAAACTACAAGTATAATGCTACAAGCCAGTCAGTTTAATTACGTGGATAAAGATAAGAAAACACTTGCTTATTTAATAGTAAAACCGCTGCTGGCCAAAAAAATAAGACTTAATTAATTAGAACTACAACTCCTTTGTTTTAATTAACTGACATCAAAATCGGTTTTACTTTATCGAATACCATCGTTCATTTCACCATGTAGTGGTCACTTGTCAAGAACACTGCAACGTAAAACGAAAATGTTAACACTATAGCACAGTTACAATCAATCACTATAGCTAAACATACCTTATGTTGTCCGAGCTATCATCAGGGATCCACTCTAAAATTGTCTTGATATTATTCGAAGGAGGTGGGATGAGGTTGAACTTTATAGCGCGAGCATATCGTTCCTTCCTTGTAATCCCCATACAAGGTCCATATGTCCTGTCGTGGTCAAAATTCATGAGAATCTCCGCCACAATTGGATCCTGAACTGATTTTTTCGATTTGATACAAGATGTTATTGGACATTTATTTATAATTGACTCTGCTTTATTCCGTGACCCTCCTTGGTTTGCAAATGACGGCTGCTGCAAGTCTATCTTTGGTCCACTTTCAACCTTAAATACACTTGTAATAATTGGTTGATTTTTACCAGGGACAGAAAACTTTTTTTTCCCCATTTTGAAGACTACTTTTTTAACCGACAAAATTTAGTGAGTGCTATTTTTATGATGTGGAGCGAATGAAAATAAAAATGAGGGCATTGTAATAAAGTAACGTACATAATTTATAAAAACCAAATTTTTTGTATGAAATTGCAGACTTTTATTATAATTTTAATTAAACATATCGTTCAACATTTTTAAATACTTTATGCGTGGGTCACCGTCAGTCAAAGTGTCCGGATCAGCAATGAATTGATATTCTGCATCACTGCTAACAGACGCGAGAGTAGATTCCAGCCACATACATGAATAAATAGCTCCGAGGGACACATTTCTGGATATCTCAACTGATGGTTGGAGTATAAAGTAATCATCCCATGGCCACTTCCAACCACTGATATCTGAATGACACCATTCAGCTGGGACAATGAATTCGACAAGAGCTTTAACAAATTCCAAATGATATCCCATAAGTTGTCGATCTGGATGATTGGCTGCCCAGTCTCTAAAACTCCTCTTTGGTTGCTCAGAAACATACAGGCTAATCTTTTTAAACTTAATGTCGACCTTTGCAACGGAATATGGTACCATTCCATCTGGACAAATTGGAATGAACAAATGCTCAACAATCTGTAAATAATAATACCCATCCTGTTATTAACCTGTCCTTGCATTTAATATTTTTAGCAAAAAACAAAAAAAATAATATATTTTAAAACCCACTTTACTAACTCGTAGCATTATTGTAGCCAAAAGTGGATTGAGCTTGCTATTATCAAATCTCGCATCCGGAAATAGGTCCATTAGCTCCGTAATCTCAGTCCACATTATCATCCCATATTTGGATTGTTCTCCACACTTTACATGTAAAATCTTGGCCAACAATGTCTGAAACGTCTCACACGACAAGGACCTGGATGGTAGAAAGCCTAAACCATCCCCATACGTTATAGGCTGATGATTGAAAAACCTCCAAGTTTCAGTCATCCCCCGACCAACAAACTATACAGAAATCATTAGTGCCTTAAACCATTAATATTTATAATTGTTCACATTTTCATCATCCTTATAAAATACCTCTTTAAATAATTCCAATTGTCCATCAGGAATATTTCTTTTTGAAATACGAATTACAGCAGCCGTCATGTCAATAACCATCTTCCGCCTTCTTGGAATTTTTACACCCTTCATGTACAAGTTGGGGAGAGTCAATCCTGTCTTTAATTTCTCTGATCAAATCCAACCAATTTTTTTTTTGTTAAAAAATTCATTACACAACCAAAAATTAATAAATCAATCCAGCAAATTACCCAGGAAAATGTTAAAAATGTCATTCATAAGAATTTTGAAATCAAACATGTTTTCGATATTAGACCTATCCCATTCCAACTCTGCTTGAGCATCGGACGGGGCTCTCGTCTCCTTTAGAGTATAGTATTCCTCACAGGACTCGATGAATTTGTTGGAAACGGTATCAGCAAGGAAAGCATTATTAGCTTCAATAAGCATAGTTCTCTTGTCCATTTCCAACTTGAGCATTTCGAATTTATTTTCCTCTGAAATTCTTGCATACAGATTGTCGAGAACCGGTTCTAAAACAAAAATATCCTTAAATACAGACACTTATTTAAATCAAGTAATAAACTAACCTTGACCATGATACTGAATAATCCAAGTGTCATTAAGAGACTTGACTGCATCCCCAATTTCTTTAAAATAGGATCGAGCTTCCGTCTCGTTACATTTCGCTTTGTCATCTACAAGTCCATAAAAATTAAAACAACTATTTCTGTTTAATATTTTTAATCAAATTAACATTTTAGAAAAGTATACTTTGAAATGGAGACTGGATTTTCACAACTTTCAAAGTATTTTTTCTTTCTTCTTCAGAACTGTCTTCACTTGACAATCGGACTTGGACTTCACGTGAATCGACAACAGGTTTAGGAATAGGACCTTCTTCAATTGATTTTGGTTCAGGAACTTGATTCACTTTTTCTTTCATTGTTGTCTTTACTGTAGAAGGGCGATCCCTTAGACCAAGCTGATCTAAACCAGCTGCTCGAGATCCAGCGAGGTTAGTGTTAACTTTAGCTTTAACATCTCTTAGTAATGTCCTCATTATAGGCCGGCTAGATGGTTTTGTAGACTTTTTCATAGAAATAGCAAGTTTGGACTGTACAATGGCACGCTGTTGTTTACTTTTCTTTATATCACTGGAATTACCTTCCAACGGTTCTTGAGATCTGACTGAATAAGGATGGCATTTCAAGGTTTCGGATTGAGGCGGATTTTCCACAAATAAACTACTTGAATGAGGGGCTTCTGGTTCAATGGCTCCAGTTAGTTTTTTAATCATTTCTTCATTTTCTTCCAATAATTGGATCCGTTGTTCATTTAAACGGTTCAGGTTTGCAGATAATATCTTTTTATCCTCCTCACTTACAATACCTGTCTTCAATTTCCATGGGGTAATGGGGACAAGTAGACGCCCTGCCTCTTCAATTGATAGGGAACGATTGGAATTCCTTTTGCGTCTTAATAGGATTTCTTCAATTTGCAATCTCTTCTTATTAACGATGTTGTTTGGATCATAAGGTAGCCATCCTGGATCTTTTAAAAGTCTCTCCGCAAATGACTGTAGTCCCTCAGCGTCCATCTGTTCAACCACTTCATCATCCTCGTCGCTATCGTCATGTTCTTCAAATGTGGACTGGCTTTCCGCTTCCACATTAGCTGTAGCAAGTTTCAAAAACTCGGCCCTCGTTAGACGAGAAGGTACAAAGGTGTCAGATGCATGTACTTGGTCAACGGTTTCATTGGCATCATCTTCACTTTCATCAGAAGAAATGTCAGGTGAATAAACTGGTGACGTATCATCAGTCTCCTCTTCAACGTCTTTGGTTACTTCTACTTTATTTGTAGGTGAAGCTCCCTCCCAATCAGACATGTTAGAGTCTATTGAAAGGCAAGCATTGACACAAAAAAAAAAATTTAGAATGTACTCTTAAAAATATTTAGATCAGCATGGTTTATAGATTTTGTTCCTTAATTTTCTTTCAATTTCCTCTCTGCAACAAACTATGAGAACTATACTTCCTAGGTTACTAGTGAATCCAAGTAATTGTTTATAAATCTAGTTATGTTGTGAAATATGTATCATCTCCTATTAGACCATACAATTATTTCCTTGCCATTTCTTATTACCCAATATATTTTACATGTAATCATGAAAATTGTAAATCCATGAGAAAGTACAAGTCCGATTTTTAATTTTATAGCTGCATATTAAACACATTTAAAACATGATTTAAATGCTCCTATCGTATTTGGATTTTGGTGGATGATTTCCATTAAAATCAAGGATTTATTCGATTTTTAAAAAATCTTACACATATGAAAATAAAAGTTATAACGTCATTAAGTATATGACAACGTTTAAAGATTTATTTAACAATTTACTCACAAACTAGTATAAAGAATACACGGGCTTAGCTTAAAAAGAAATTGTTAGTGCTTGCATGGAATGCAAGTAGCATGGGGTATACAGTTAGTTCCTTCTTGTAATAAGCCATGTACCATCTCCTATTGGGCCAATGTGAATGTGTAGGCGTGGTTTAGTGCACACTCACTCATCCACAATTTTGGAAGAAGCTGTGGATGAGTGCATGACATGAAAACAGCATGCAGGATCTACAGGGAGCAGGGGAACTAAAAGTGTGAGCCATAGCATGCAGCTGGCGCACCGTGCCACTACTCGAGTATGTAGCTAGACCTGATTCAAGTTTACAATCCAAGGCTTGTAAAATATTCCTATGCTATTTCTTATGGGTTTATCCTTCGTAGTTGACAGAGTGACTCTGTTAACTACGAAGGATTTTAGTTAAAAAACCACCATAAAAATGACTACAATGATATGGGATACCTATGGAATATTTTGGCAGAAGATAATATTATCGACTTCAAATAAAATGCATTTCAAACCAAACACACAACATGTTAGTGGAATTAACGTGGTATAATAATTCAAAATTAAAACAAACGGAAAAAAACAATTTTACATTTATTATCGAATACGTATTACATGTTTGTAGAATGAGCTCAATAATATGCTTATCAAATGATTCGAGTAGTATACACTCCCAGAATGGAAATAAAAACGAACATTTCAATTTGATACAAATTACTGGGATTTTAGGTAGGCAGGCATGCTAGTTTCTCTGGTGAGAAGTAAAATAAAGTTGAACCGAAACAAAAATTATCGAAACGAAGGGAGCGAGATAAAATAATAAAACCGACTTGAATTGAAACCCGCCCATGCTAATTTTCATTTCCATGGAAATAAATAAACACATGAAATCAGAATGACGAAACAGAATTCAGATTAAAACACAACTGAACTTTACTTTTTGACTTTCCCAAATTCCAATAAATTTATTGAGTTCACATCAAAATTTCCAAAAAGCAGAGGACATGGCGTCAGAAACTCCACCTCCTCAAATCAATTTACACCCGTCAAACCTGGAGGTCTCAGACGTGCGAAATCAGAACATTACCGAATCCCAATATCGCCAGCACCGTAGGCAGTTCATGTCCAAACATACTCTTGAAGCTGTTGAAATAACAGAAGATCCACAAGGGAACAAGACAAATGCACAACTGGCTGCTGAGCGCAGCTATGGTGAATGGAAAAATATAGCAATCAAAGTATTGGGTCAAAATTATGGAAAGACAAAATTGCATCATGTAATCCTGAACACAATGGCAGACATTGAGAGCAATATGAAACAACAAATCACTGTAAGTAATTGGAAATTAACTTCAATATGTATACTTTGTAATAACTTGGCTTCAAGTAAATTTTGTTCTTTTATTTTACAGACCTCTGCGGTTTCAGTGACCCATCCGAACTGGGTTTGGAACTTCCAATCTGGAATCGTGACCTTTGTTTGGGACGAATCTGTGGACGGCTATCGATACTACGTCTACAAGCATTTGGCTGTTCTTGAATGCGTGTTTCTCGAAAACAAAGGAAAGAAAGTCCCGATGCCAGTGTCTATCAAATTCATTGCTTACGAACAAACAATTGTGAATGCAAACCCAAACGACCCGTACGTTGAGGATGTCGTCGAGAAATTTGACGAAGATTTTGAAAACTGGAGGGCAAACACCTATTATATTTATTAGACTAAATTGGCTCAACACACTTATGATTATAGTCAACCCTAAATTGGAAAAGTGTCTAATAAAAATGTACTAAAGCAATCTCATTATCTATTAAGGTATTGATTTAATTCAGGTTCGAAGCACATTGAGCATTTGTAGTCAATGCCAAAGGCAAATTAATATACAAGATTGTTAAAATTTGTTCTAAACTACATAGTTATAGACGTCCATGTCTTCAAGGCTCCTCATAATATAATCCTTCTCAATTAGTATCTCGATGCATTTCTGTAAAGATAAAATTAAAACAATTGAAAAGTGTAAAGGCTAAACCAAATCAATTCAAAATCTCACCTTGATTAGTTCAACAGAGGGATTGAACCGAGCATTGAGTTGACAAATGACCTCGGCGATCAATTCTTGATGCTTGAGCTGCTTTCTGACTTTCAAAATCCTCACAAGTGCTGATTGCACCAAGGCTTTTCGATCCTTTTCAATGACCTCAAGAGACAGTTCCTTTTCCTTCTTGACTTCAGCTTTAATTGGAAGGCTTAAATTGATACATATCTTCTTGTTTCGATATTCTTTGCATAACTGAACTTGTGTACTTTCCACAAGATTTACTTCATTCTCTTTATCAGGCAACACCAAAAGCCTCGCTTTCAATAAGCCTTGAAGTACCTGCATTTTTAATATACAAGCCGATTTAAATTAAGTCTCAATTCTTACAATCAATTCTCTTTTGAATTTGTTTACTACCTGGATAAGTATTTCCAATTTCAGCGTGGTTGCTTGTGCCAACTCCCTTATCTTGTATTTGTCATTACTGTTAAACATCAACAGGACACCCATCTGGAACGCAGATGCTTTAAACGTATATCGTTTTTTGAAGCAATTGGTTATGATTTCTCCTTTTGACCGATTATGTAGCCAAATCAGGCTTCTGTCGTCAAATTTGGTACTGTAAAACTCCACGGCTCTTCTCACTCCCAGTTCCAGCTAATAGGAAACAATTACAAATCACACTCATAAATAACAATTTTTTTTTAAATATAAATTTAAGAGTAATAAATTATTTACTTCTACAGGGAGGGTAAATTCGCCACACTGAGTAAATGGCCATGATCCAGCTGACAGCACCTCGAAATAAAAACTGTAAGGTAGACTGTAAGTATTTGTCTGTCTCCATTCAACAAACTCAAAGTTCAAGTTTTTTGACAATCCGATGTCCTACGAATCAAAATGGCTTTATTTCAATTATTCAATTAAAATAGTTAAACCAGCATCCACTTCGGTATAAATTACTACCTTTATCATGTTTTGCATGTTCCAACTATACTCAAAACCGACAGTTTCCTTTAATTTGCAGAGTACAAAGACTTCAGCTTCCTCACCAATAGAGCCATTCTGAAGTAGCCTGGTAGCCAACATTCTCGTGTAGAAAGTACGGAACGCCACTTTATCCTCAACGTACTTAAAGAGGATCATCTAAAGTCATAGATTAATCATATCGGGCTCAATCTTTACAATAACAACATATAAAGGCCTGATAACATACGACATTGCCAAGGATGTCGATACACTCATCTACATCCAGATGAGTTTTACTGTTGTTTAACACATGATCACAATAACGAGCTAGCTGCTCGGAAGGGGATTGTCCAAACTTACAAGCCCTTTAGAATAAAATGGAAAAAAATTAGCATTTTATTAAAACCCAGACTCTATCGTTCCACATCCAATATAAAACTCCAATGCTTACTTTGTAACAGCGTTTTCGTTAATAAACTTCTTCAAGGCTTTATTTAGCACATCTTTAAATGCAGAATCTTCTTTTAAATGTACTTTTACCAACTGTTCCAACTTGATTACATGTTCTGCTACAACAGTAACATACGCTCTCAAATTCTAAGCAATGGAAAAATAAATAATTACATATCAACTACAAAATAAGTAATTTTAAAATAAATAATTACATATCAACTCCAAAATAAATAATTTTAAAATCATAATTACTTTGTCAACGACGTCATCAATTCTTTCAACTATAGCTAGTCCTTGCTCATAGACAAGATTGCCAAATTCAAGTGCCATGTAGACTAAGCCACCTTTACATCGAGATAAAAATCTGTATACGCGACAAAAATCTTCGTTTCTATGTTGAGCCAGACAATTCTTAAGTTCTTGTTCAATGAATTCCATTTGCCTTTGGATCAGTAACTAAAAAATTATAAATAACCAAAATCATTTACATTCCCCGTCTCCTAATTGTTCATTTGCATTACTCACAGTGTTACAAATATTCATCAGCTTTTCCAAAGTACTTTCCTGAAGATGCAAATGGCACATCGTCTCTTCATCCACCAGCATTTGCTGGAACTAGAAAAAATACAAAAAAAAATCGATGAGATACATAAAATAAAAACCTACTCCAAGCAGCTACTCAGGGCCCATTCGTTCATCAGCGTTTGTATTGTATTCATTTTGTTGTAATGATTTGCTTTACACCTTGAAAGGGTACTAATCTTGTAATGAAGTCTTTTAATTGCATTTGAATGTGCATGTGTAGACATTTTGATTAATCTAGATCATAAAACCCACCACGGTCAACCACACTGATTCAAGTTTCTAAAAATTAGCTTTATTTCCTAAAACAAAACACATGCTTATACCCAATTGAACCAATAGCCAAATTTTGATGGCTCAAGCCAATGTGTCCGATAACCCACTAGGGTCGGCCCCACTGGTTTAAATTTTGATGAAATTGCCTAATTTTCAAAATTAATCCAATACCAATGAGCCTTTGTGGAAGTTTTGGTGGCTCAAAGCCAATAAATCCAAAAACCCACTAGGGTCGGCCCCCACTGGTTCAAATTTTGATAAACTAATTAAGTACATTTAATTTAGTACAATTAATTAGTACACACTAACATCCAAATGATACTTTATTGAAATTTTGATGGTTCTATGCAGTCTCATACAAAAACCCACTAGGGTCGGCCCCACATGTCATTCCATTGTCCAATCACACATATCGGGGTTACGGACGGACGGACAGAGGTATTCATATAGGCCCGAACGAACGGGCTTAAAACCAATCGATAAGTGACCATAGATACAGAAAATGAAAAACTTTTGTAATCTGTATAGAATACCCGAAATGAAAATGAAAACTTTGAACAAACACCGGGAAAATTTTTCGAAAACAGACAAAAATGTACCAACAAAGTGAAGATGAGGACTGGCCTCCTCCGGGTCCACTTCCAGTGGTATCACAAGTCTATAATGCAATAAATTACTCAACCGGGCATGAAGCCAGAGGAACATTCATCTCAATTGTTCAGGGACAACGGGATAAATGGGGGAACCTAATTTCTAATCCTATGCACGACCAAATTTTTGAGGACTCCAGGACCTTTTCAGAAAAGTTAGGCTTCAGCCCAGACGAGTTTCGATCCTATAGGAACATGAACGTAGAAGAACTTAACAACGAGATAGATTGGCTACATCACGCAACTGAACCGGACAGTGATATGATTGTCATCTACATTTACGGTTCTGGAAGCATGAGAACAAATATAGATGGTCAAAGTAGTGGAGGTGAGCTATTCTTTGCTAATAATGCGAACGTCGATCCATATGTTGACATTTTGGAAAAACTGGATGACATTCCAAACATGCTATGGAAGCCCAAAATATTGGTTATGGACTTGGATACTGCCGTTGATCCAGACAAATTAAAAGGTTTTCTATTGAACTCTTATACCCTTATGCATTATAAAAATTATACCATCAGTAAAATTTGTAAATTGTAAACAAATTTCTTAGCTAACAAGCACAGCTGCATGACATACGATAAGAAGGGAAATCTTCTTCATGGATGTACCAAAAAATGTAAAGGATCAAATGGATGTGGCTCAACGGAAGCCGGACCTGGGACTTCATGCAGTAATAAAAAAACCAACAAAAAATCCAATGTCAACCCGAAAGATGCTATTCATCAAAAATCACACAAAGAGAAAAAAAATTGGATGTCAAAGCTCATTAGTAAAGTCTTTAACTTGGTTCCAAACAAAAGACAGCAAACCAACCCACAAATGAAGAGAGGTGGTATTGGACGAGGAAGTACCAGCCGCCGAAAATTGACTCCCTCTCCATCCTCCTCAGATAACGATGACACATCTGGATCGGACTCTTCAGCGGATTCATTATTCATAAAAGTTAAAGTACCCATACCATTGTCCAAACCAATGACAGCCAAAGTAATCACCGAAACGGATAAAGAAACTAAACCATGGGATTTCATTACCCCAAAGTCCTCAGATCTGGCTATGCTGTACACGACCCTCCCAAAAGATGTACAACACCTTTTCACAACACCAGCTCCAATGCTTCACGCATTTTTGGATTTCATTAGTGGAGGAGGACTAGAAAACATCCATGACCCAAAACTCATCATCGACCCCATTCAGGACCTTACACACTTAAGTGTTGAGGTCAACAACATCCTTGGACGACGGAGATTTGATGTACCGTACTCAGACCCAAAAGTCACATTCGCTCACATCGGGACCATGTTCCACAGCCTAAGGGCTACACTTCACTTTAACAACCGCCTCCACCCACAGAAAGTCGTAAGGACAGAAGAAGAGCCAACCTATCCCAACACCATTACATCACCAGGAATGGGAGTCGCCTACATAATTTGTATCGGCAAATTCGATACATTAAAAGGCAGAGATTCATCCATGATGCCAGAAGTCTACAACAACAGGGAAAAAGCGATAGAAGTCTTCATGAAATTAGGCTACAGATACTCGAGAATAACATACAGAGAAAATTTGACCTGTTCTGCATTACATGCTCTGATGGATGAAATCGAACATGCTAACTATCAAATCATGGACTCGATAATTTTCTACGTTTCCACTCATGGAAACGACTGTGGAGAAATATTAATGAAAGATGGATGGATACATCCCGCTGTTCACATGTATGACAAGGTTTCAGCGAACATCACACTTGACGACAAACCTAAATACTTTTTGATGGACGTCTGTTCTGGGAATAAGGCCAACAGAGGTATAAACACATAATCTCATAACATTTAATTAAAAAACCAAATCTAAACTGCTCAATAAAATGTAACATTGAAAAGGGTATCCATATATTTATCGAGCGGACGGGAAGCGACACCTCCCTTTGCCTACCACTTCACCCTCAAATGGTAAATCATCAAAGACAAAAAAAGAGACTCCACCAACAACCCCTTCCACAGCAAATCGCACATCCTCATCCATCGCTAGTTTTGGCCACGGACAAGGAAAGGGACAAATATTACCAACTAACAACAAACCCTCTACTTCCACAGTAGGAAGAGGACGAGGACGAGCCCAAGGACGAACCCTATCTACAACATCACTAGCAACTCCAGGTCCAACCTATTTTTCAACAACCCACGTGGAACGAGGAAGTAACAAAAGTAAAGAACAAATAAAATCTCCAACTCCAGGACCTTCTAGCAAATATCCAACAAAACCTTCTTTCTTCAAACAAGAACAACGATATGTGAAGAAGTTAGGACCGGATATTGCTATTTACTCCTCTTCGGCACCGCGATATGAATCCAATTCATTCAATTCGGTTTCTCCGATGCTCGAAGAATTTGAAGGGATTATGAACAATAGGCAAATGGATCATCTAGTTGATTTTCAACGCCTGATCTTAAACCTGAATAATCGCCTTGCCCTGCGATTCAGGCACACTGTGGATATGGCCACAAAGAAAAATATACATCACCCACAAATTGGACATCTCTACCATACAATGAAGAAATATGCCTACTTTCGCCGACCTATTTTTGGTTCGGACAACGAATATGAAGCCACAACGCAAGAGCCATCATACAAGAAGAAGGAAGACAAAACATCTTTTCCAAAATCTTCATACAAATATACGGCCAAGAATAGGAAATAAGCCTAATTTAGGTATGCAAGAGTTGGTACAATATGTTTTTATTTGTAAAGAACAAATAGACATGGACCCTGAACCATTTTAAATTATGCCCTGTCAAAATTGCAACGCAGTCAACTAGAACAATCAAAATAAATCACTAAATTATCGTAAAAACCCATTTGTCCATGCACTGTGTATCAAAACACCAACCATCAAATCAAAACTAGAATAGCACGAAAGTTAGCTAGCTTTAACTATTTTAATGAAAATTCTCCAGACTCAAAATTAATCAAACCAAAAGCTTTCTATGTAAAAAAAACAAGGATATTTTGAATTTCTGGGAGGAAGCCAATTAAATCGTATAATATAAAAGAGCTAGAAGCTAGTCTTGTCCAGTAGTACCCAAAATATGTATACCTATATAAACCTCCAAACGTCCCTATGTTGCTAAAATTACCCTCGGATGTTATTTAAATATCATGCTAGTGCTATTGCCTTAAACCTCATTATCCATATTGTATATTATTAAAAGAAGATAATTACCTTTTTTACATATTCCATCATCGAATGCTTTTCAAGAAAACTTGCAGATTCCCGGATGTAGAAAACCTTTGAACTTTGCAAGAACTTTGCTTCAAAATGCAATTCGTATGTTATTAAACCACCATCATCATCTAAAGTCCCTTGTCTTTTAGTATATTGTCCTTCAAATTTCAAACATTTAAAAATTTACTGGATATTGGAATCGGCAGCTATTAATGCTATTAACAATCAAAATTACAAACTTACCCATTGCAATGAAGGATGAAGCCGCGTCGCCTATTAATCTCATGTTAATATTCTGACCTTGCCGTTGTTGATCGATCAATGCCAACATTGCATTTGAAAGATTTTGCTGATGGACAACAAAAACAAGCTCTTTCCATGTCATCATCGCCAGTTGCAGAATTACATAGACATCTTTATTACCATCTTTTAATCGTTTCTTCACCCAACTGCCAAAACATACCAATCACATTGTAACAAACAATTTAATTGTAATCGCAAGGAAATTCAAAATTTATGCTCACTTGTTCAAATGTCCACACACACTGTGCAATACTTTGGACCCTAAATGATATGCATTCCACAGTTTATTGTGAAAAAACACAAATGGTTCCCCGGACAAATCTGCCAAAGCCTATTATTAGAGCAACATAAAAAAACAAGCTATAAAAGCTTTAGGTTTAGATTTAGAAAAAAAAATTAAAATTTTGAAAAGCTCACAGCAATCCTTTCTTTCAGGAAATCGGTCAAGAACCCCTTTATTTTATCGTAAAGGGTTATCACCGATACAACAATGTACGGCCCTGCTCTTCTAGATAGTAAGTAGGCTTTGTGAGCTTCGATCTCATCTATCCAAAGATGCTCGTACACATGACTATACAAATTTGTACTCGTTTAATTTATTGACCATTCAAAATGTTTATAAAATTTGACTTACGTTAGCAGCGTCATGTATGCGGCCCTCGTTAAGATATCGCCTTCGTATATGCCTTCAATAGAAGTTTTAATGATTTCCCAACGTTGGTCCACGTTGAGCTTCTCCAACACTTTTACTTCAACTTGAAGACGACCCTCCATAATGAACTGTACATATTTTTAATTAATTGCACGTTAGGAAATAGTTATAAATTTATGCAAAAGTATTAGCTACCTCAGCTATATAGAATTGAAAATAGTAATTTCGAATCAATAAAAAAAATTATTATCTACTCAATTATGGAATTGGATATCAAAAAATAAAAACATAATAAACACACACATGACATTTAAAACTGAAATCAAAAAATATTAAAAAGTCGTGTATGCTAACCTTTATATCGTACAAACTCGTCCGGGGGTTCCTGATCCCAATCCGTTAACAATTACCTTCAAAGTGTAAAAATTAAGACTACAATTAGAATTTAAACAAACTCTAAAGGCAACTTTGCCTTCTTAAACAGTCAACAGTCAGGCAGGGCGTCTATCTTCATACTGACTTTCCACCGGCTCTAGCAAAAGTATTAAAAGAGAAAAGACGCGCACTTGGAAAAAAAACGGCCAACGGACAAAAATAAAAAAACAAAGGAAAGCATCTCCAAACCTTATAAATCATAAGCCAGGGCTAATAATTCCAGGGCTTGTTTTATACGCTCAACCACGTTCAGAGTCCACAGTGTTGTAAAATGCTAGTACATCCTGTGTGACATGAATCATATCCAAAACTAAAACCGTCACGAGATTTAGCAACAATGAGAAGGACAAACCCCAAATACACAACGCAAAATGGAAGGTACAAACAAAAGAAAGGAGCATTTTTAGAACATTTCCTCCATTCTACATCTTGCCTCTCAATCCGCAATATTTTCAAACCATTTTTAAATAAAGTTCACATCGTGTACCAATTCTTTTAGTTTCCAAAAGGTCATGGAATAACCAAAAAGGGATATTTCCATAACTAAATGGTAAAGAAAACCAGTTCAACACGGGATACAATTTTTGGTAAGTTTAATTCATATTAAATGTACCCTGACTGCTGACCAGCGATAAGCTAAACAATTTCTAATTAATCCTGGGTCTCCGGTTTTTTAACCCCTTACGGATTTTGTGTCCCCTTACCTTGCATAAAATAGTTCTGTAATTGAGAAAGGTCATCCCCCCAGCCACTTGTACATACATCAAGTCTCTAAATCTTAAATATACAAACTTGTGTGGTTGCAGAACGAGAGTCCACCACGTAAGATGCGAAACGAAAATTCAGTCACCCTTCACGAAACTGTAATTATACATGAATTTTTATTTATTTAATGAAACATGGACAAATTTGATTGTGATTATCTACAAACATTTAGGTAGTGTCGGAAATCATGGCCTATCTACCTCCAAAATCCTTGCTGGCGTGTAGACTGGTGGACAGAACTTGGAACCGCGCCGCAGCCCCACATCTCCGAAAAAGAGCAACTTCAGACCTATCATCCGTAAACATTTCGGCAGCCGGATCAGGGGAGGGACTGATGAGTAACGTGAAACTTAACTTATCAGGATGCCATCAACAGAACCAGTTGGTAACTCATGGACTTATCAACTTCCTGAATGAATGGGGTGGAAACATTAAACATCTCAAAGTATCAGTATCAATCAACACGGTTTCAACCTGTCTTTCTCTGTTGAAATGTCTTCCATTGCTAAACAAGTTATCATTGCAATTTTCAATTAATTCAGACTGGATTTCATATGATGATACTCATTTTAAAAAAGTCGAAGCACATGAACATGCTTTAGCATTAAGGGCAATACAAATAGACTTTCAGAGTTATAACGAAACAGTTTATCAGAATGGATCGGTAGGTTATTTCTTTTTAGAAATCCTTCGCCTACTTGTTAATGCAGCCCCTAACCTTGAGGCTTTAAAAGTCTGCAACACTCCTTTGTTTAACTGGTCATTTCTTCTAGAAGACGAGTTACACATGTTCATTTTTAACCTTGCTATTTTGGAACCTTATTTAATCAAAAACTGTCCGAATTTATCAAAGTTACATCTACAATCAGACTTTTTAAATTTTCGACCAAGAGACATGATCCTATTAAGGCGATTGAAATTTTCACTAAAAGAGTTGGTATTGCCACGATTCAATGTACCACCGTCTGAATGCAGGGACTTTATGGTTGACTTCATCAACATGCTTGAAAAGCGTAGATCAGAGCTCCAATTTATAGAATTTACCATTCCAACCGTACCTAATAGTTGGCCGTCCAGGCCTCAGCTTTTTATTGAATTCTCACCATTTCCCAACTTGTCAAAGCTGACCCTTTCAATTAATTTTGAAACAAAGTCTGATGTGAGTATT
>JAQFZA010000592.1:0-16324 GCA_034695115.1 Desoria olivacea | reverse complement strand
CCCCATAAGGCTCAATGAGCACACATAGGTACATAGGTACATAGATAGATAGTCAGGCGGCTCTTACTGTGATGATAATGAAGCCATACCAATCCATCAATACATCTCCAACCTTGTTCCCTGTCAAGGCTGACAGAACTAAAACAGATCGACTTCCTATATCTTCTGTCCTCTCCTACTGTCAAAATCCAATATGAATCCCTAATGCTTGTAGTAGCTAGTTTAATATACAATGTCCTTAAGCTTAGAGCCAGACTGACATAAGAAGGTCGGGAGATGGACAAGTGATCCATTACATTTGGTCTGGGCTCCATTACTCCTACACAACAACTATACAAATTATCCCAGGCCCTAACTCAGGCTCAGAGGGGGATCCTATGACCTACTGAAGGGTTCAGGGCCTTCTATGTACTACTGTAAATATAGCTAATCATAATGTCCCTAGTGGGAGAATATATTACATTGCAAAACTGAACTGGTATAGATACATTAATCAAGGCAGTTCAGTTTAAAATACGATTATTAAAATATCGGACCGGCTTATAACTTCCAATTGAAAGGCTTCGACAGAAATGATAAGTTTTAAATTTAGATGCAGTTTTGCTCATTTATTTCATTGCTAGACAGATCAGTTTTGCATGTTTTTTTGTTAAAACTGACGGCACTACTAAAAATGTTTTCGTTTTTTAAGTGTTAGCTTAAGCTAGTTGGCTGTCAATGTACGAAATGCAAGAATTGAGCCCCCCCGGGAGGGGTGGCAGATCTTTAAAGCCTTGTTACAGCTCTGAAGAGTTTTGTTGCCCAAGTATCTGCACATAATATATCATATCACATTATTACACAAGTTACCAGGCAGCCTCCGGCCATGGCTTTCATGTTATAACATAACACACACCAGCCAGCACAGAATTCTTGATATTTAATTCAAGGAAAATAGTCCATCTCAAATGTCGAGGCAGAACATTCTAATAAGGAAAGATGAACGGGGAGTCTCAATTTACATTTGTTTTTTTATCCCAATAAAATTTGAACATGTTGGGTGGGGATTCATCAGCAAAGAGAGACAAGGTGCTCAAGTCATCCATCCTGTCAAATCCTTTTGCTAACTCCGTATCTGAAGTTGCACTTTACGATCATTTTAACCCTTGAGTAAATCTTTTGTTTAAAGGGACCCTTCGTATCAAATAACACTGATAGCAGTTTACGTCATAAACATGTAAATCAAACTTCAGAATGTTGTAATCTAATTGGTATAATGAATTGTAGCCGTGTTTGTCGTCACGAGCTATATTTTACCATCAACTTTGTGGCCTGTCATCTTAAGTACCATGTGCAATATAATATGGGACACAGCATGGATAACTACTTATCTATAGGTTTACTTAAAAGGTTTTTGAGGGGTGAGAGTTTTGCACTTAGGGATTAGAACCGCCTGTAAAAAACTTGATATTTATGATCCGTATTAAATCAGTAAATGTGAGTTTAAAATATGGGATGAAAAGCGTGAGAAAAACTGTTGCAAATCCTTAGAAGAACTTTAACGCCTTTCAATCTCTATATATTTGAAAATTACTTCAGAAGCTAGTAATTTTAAAGTTATTGATCTGCATCATATTTAAATATGCCGTTGGATGGAGGAGATTGCACTGGATTAATAATCCGTGCGGAGTTTAAGAACTAGGTCACCCACCCAGGGACATTGAATTGATTGAAAGATGTGTCGAACTCAATTCCATCCAGTTTGAAATGGTTTTGGGGTTAAGACACCGGGGGTTAAAAACAAGTTTAACCGATGGTTAGTCAGGGATACATAAACCACGTAGCCTAAGGCAAAAAGTTCATTATGAATAAGCTATCCTGCCCTTTGACCCTTACAACGGTAATACGGAGATTTTATGTCCCTGGTACATAAATAAGGGATTACTACCTTAGTTGATGGACAGGCTTTTGTATTGTATCTGATTAATTTCTGAACAGGGAATGGGTGCATATTGCAATAAAGATAAAAGAAGACCGCAAATGTAAAGTATTTATTAATAAATGTTCCTGTAAGTAAGTCGGTGGATGGGGTGTGTTGGACAGAAGGAACTCATCCGTGCTAAATGTTTAATTAGACTCCGCATGATTTAATTCAATTTGGCTCAGCCCACAAAACACTCAATTATTTATCCGTCCAAGAAACGTGGAGATGGAAACGGAGATTTGAATACCTCAAAGTAGCTACTATGGTCCTTTGAACTCATTGTTACTGGGTGGAGCATCCATAATATTCATCATCTTCATTTGTTTTACGAACCAAGCCGATTTTGAAGAAAATTCTAATGCTAATTAAAATTTAACCGATTTCAAATTCGATTACGGAAACCCAAAGCTTAAAGACTTGTGCAAATTAAGTCAACCAAAGGAAAGTTGACTTTGTGACATCCTTTTAAGCTTTTAAATTCTATTTAGATTGTTCATCCCTCACATTCAGCATTTAAAAAAAACAACTTGGAATCTGGCAAATCGTATTGCAAAAGCTAAACTAAGGCATAACTGCAATTGCCACGCTTTCCAGGGCGTCAAGTTCCAAGATTATGAGTGGAAATTTCAGCCTAAGCCACTGTGCTTTATTCTAGTGGTGAATCTTTGAACTAAAATGTACAACAGTCAGCCCTTCGTAAATGTGTTATTTCTCGGTTCAAACTGTTTAATCCAGTGTTTAAAACCGTAAATAGGATTTAAAAAGAGTTTCTAATATTTCGCAAAAAACATTTTTTCAAGTCGGTTGGTGAGATCATAATTCCCACCTGTGTAATACGGACAACCAAATAGCCAAACTGACTTTGAGTATGGACAGCCCATGAAAGATTACCAATAGCTCCATTTGTGTCCAATATCGCATATCGCCTTAAACGCTGCATTGTTCAATTCGAGCATTGAAATAGAAAAGGAAGAATTATGAATTTTTTGCCTCTGGTGGTGGTGGAAATTCGTGTCGTGGTGGTTTTGCATTTGTCTCGACATATTCTTGGATGATGATCTGGTGGTGAGGAAATTAATTTTGAAGGCCACGTTCCACACGCTCTGTCCCTCCGTACAATAACGTCTTCCCTCTGTCTCTCTCTAACAATCTTCACGTCTTATAAATGAGGTTTTTTGTCTCACTGTCTTAAATCCATTTAAATGATCCCATTTCTTCCTTTCATACTTTCATCCTTAGATACTCTTCCTTCATATAGAACACTCTGCCTGTATGTATCTATCTCTAAGAGGATTTTGCATTCCGTCTATCACAATGGGATGTGGTGTTGTAGCTATAGCTTTGTTAGCTTGTACGCCTGCACAGGGTTGCTAGCATCGTGTTTCTTTGTGCATGGATTTTAAGAAAAGTCATTGGGATCTTTGGTGGTATGGGTTTAAAAGTTTATGTGGAAAATATATGATTAAATTTATTAAGGGTTCTACAATTATTACACCGATTCCATATCACATGGTTTCACTTGGTACTGACTTTTCATTGTAATATCTTGTAATAATGTCTTTGGGGTAGAACAATCTTTTATGCACCCATCATTTACTTTCAAAATGCTTAAAGTATGTACTCTTATATAACTACATGCACCAATTGGGAATCCTTTTACGTATACTAATAGTTTACAGACTAAAAGTCCTGTTCATATTATTATTGCTGTAGGTAAAAGAAAAAGTCATAACTTATGAACACTAAAAATATCCTATTGTAACCGATAGTCTCTGACAACAGTATTTTTTTGTCTTCAATGATTTGTATAAAAAAAATTGTAACCGTTTTTATTTTCATTTTGAACTTTTAATTTGTTTTTGTGAAATTTAAAAGTTTTGAAATCTTCACAATAGTCAATCAATTTTAAGAATTTAGGGAATAGACTTGGTGCAGGATTGCATTGCATTAAGTTCTCTTCTACTCTGAAATGTGTGCTAACCGATTTCGCCAATTATTTTTCTATCTCTTGTCGGATTTCGCTTGTATTGCAAATGTAACGCATTCAATTCATCCAGAATAAAACTCGTATTCTTTTCTATAACCTTGTGCTCTTTAATAAAGACACCTCTCAAATCTGGATTTCTTTCGTTGGTTTGACATCGTTTCACAGGAGATTTGATTGAAAATAGTGATTAAAAAAATTGTACAAATGCACAATGTCCACTACGACCAAAAAACCTTGGCACAAGAACCCTAGACCTGGAGTTCGTGTTAGGGAAAGGGAAGATGAGAAATGATTGGGAATGTTGAACAAGATGAGATTTATTGGAGAATGATCCATAAAAAACGTGTAAGCCCTTTGGGCTACTCACGAGATCGAGATCAACGACGTCCTCTTGTCTCTTCCATCCAACCCAGCCCGACCATTGTCTTCGTGTAATCACATCTCATCCAAATGCATTCGGAAATGGTTAGAAATATCTTCCTGACTTCGTTTTTAAGGAGTTTAACCAGCTCTGTACTTTAAGGATGAAGAGTGTACGAGTTTGGAAACTGAGAAGGATCTAGATTCTCAAATGAGACATTTAAATTATGAATTGAAGGGTCAGGACTTTTGAGTAAACTAATACAAACGGAACTTCACGTTTCTCAAGTCATGCAGATCATGCTTTAGTGATTGGTTATTCTACGAAGAAGGCAATTAGGATTTTGCAAACATTTTAGGTCATTCACCATCCTTGCATTCTTTGCATATTTTTGCATATTTGAGCGAATATTTGTGGATATTCGTAGAATATTTTCAATAATGCAGTAGAAATAATCAAAATAGAAGTTTCCTCAACATTCTGTCCCTCGCAAGCAAAAAGGCTAACCAGCAAACATGATTTTTATATCTAAACATCATCCGCCAATATGTCATTAAATAAGCCGTTTTCCATCCCATCATCCATTTCAAAGCAACAAGAGTTGGTAAATAATCATAAACTTTGCATATATCTACTCAAAGAAAACCATATGACTTGCTTGTCATATTTCGATTGTAAAAATACAAAGAACGCTTAATACTCTTGAAAAAATGGAGACCACTGCAAACTTCCGAGCCTACCAGGGCCTAAAAAACTTTTAAAACGACGGGATAATGTCATTGGGTTTAAAAACACAAAACAATTGTCAAACCTCACACTTTCCTACCTTCCAGGCCAACAAACTCTAGAATAAAAATAATATTCATCCCAAAGGGCACTTATTCCATTACCGACGACGTGAGAGAGGTTTGGATTGGAAAGTTATTCCTGGGCTACGGAATTCAAAGTACGTGTAAAAGGGAGCCAGTGTGTCAAGCGATATTCTGGACTGCGGGGACGTACGTGTAGGTAGTTCGGATAGTAAGGTAGTGTAGGTAGTTAGAGTAGTTTGATAAGATGAGGAAGTGGGGACGCGGGTAAGAAATCAAAGGATGACTATGCCGGGTGGATTGGTTTGAAATTCAGGTGGCATGCCAACTGAGGAAGGACGGCTGGAAGACCTACTTACTTAGTCCTCTATTCATCATACATCAACATCATGTTCCCCACATTCGAGGCCAGCATTCCGAAATTCAAATCATACCCGCATCACCCGCCCTCCTTCCTTCGTACTTACGTACGTAACGCTTCAGCCTTATATAACTTAACGGGTCAAACTTTACACTTTTTCGAGGAATATCCCATCTCCGAATCTGAACAGGAGACAGGGTTCCCTAACCAGGGGCTCTAAATTACTTTCTAACGACCTAACCAGTGGTAAAATGGCCGGTGAACAATTTCCTACATTTACTAGGATATCTATTTCTCCTTAATTGTCATTAATAAAAAAAAAAAATAGTTGTTGAAAAATCAACTTTAGCCAATCCCTGTAGTTCAATTTAGCTGTGTTATTGGAAAACAAGAGGGTTCTCGGTTTTAAAAACGGTATCCACCATACTGGTACGTAACTTAGTGGTGGGAATGCAATTCAAATCCGAAGCAGATAAGTAGCAGTTATTTTCGGCCTGCCTTATCCAGCAAAATCTGTGCATATAAAACCCAGTTAGCTAAATTAAGAATTGAAGGAAGAATCCCGGGGTGGACATTTAAATGGAGCTGGATGCTGAAGTAAAGTGGCAGGGAGTATGGAAGTCGGGTGTGGGGTTAGCCGGGTAGTAGCAGATGTGGAGAGAAACAAGGGCGGTGGGTAGTATGAGGGATATCGGAGAATAGTGAGTAAAATCAGGCTCCTTTGAATTTCCTATAAAATCCATGCCGAACTTTTGTGAAAGGGCTTAGAGGGATTTAAAGTTTTTTCCGAAGGCTGGTGGAATAGTTTGTGAACATTTGTTGGGAAATGCGGGAGGCGTAGGATGACACCCGGGCTTTATTCTTTAGAAAGAGATTTAGCGCATCGGACGGACTCATCTTCAGGGCAATCAGTTCCAAATTAATCACCAACTTCCCCAATATCCCAGATCCAGAAACTTCGGCACTATTTGGCACAACTGCCTCTCACTTACTTCTCCTATTGTTAAATTAGCATGGATAGCACTCTCTGCCAAGGCAGTCCGTATATCCATTAAGAATTAAGTCGTATAATTTTCGTCTCATGCTTCCCAACTCCCTCCTCCACCCAGATCAGTTTTTGCATGGAGTAAATTATCGAAATGGACTCCTTGAAGTGCTGAAAATGTTTGGGGATTCAAACCTTACAGTTGTTGGTTTGCAAAAAATATTACAGAAGTTCAAACTTTGACTTCATAAAATTACAGTCAGAATTCTCATTTCGAGGGAAATGTATGGAATCAATGGGTATATATATATTGAAATCATTATTGTATTTAATGAAGGTATGACAGTTGATAACCATTGAAATGTAGGACTCGTTTCAGATAATCAAGAAGCAAAATCTGAGAAATTCAGAGATCATTAATGTTTTTAATTACTAATTTGATTTACTCTAACGTGGCAAGTTTTACAATTATTATTTCCATTTGATTGATACCGCACTTAAAAAGGCATCCGAATACTTGAATTCATATTATTATCTAGTTTAATTATTAAATACATACTATAATGCCTACTATAATTAAATAAGTAATCATTTGTACTTTGAATTGTCGACCTGTCCAATTTTATTATTTCTGGTATAACGGATTTATAAAATATCCTGTTTAAAAAAATCATTAATGTTTGCGAATTCGTCCTTGAATTGATATACTTCAGTCCTATATTTGTAGATAACTGTAAGAAACGAAGCTGTTATGTTGGCCAAAATACCTTATGAAAAAATACCCTTCACGTAAGTGTTGACTGTGGCTTTGGATTATCAAATACATATAGACGCAGTTAATAAGCAACTTCGTAACTGAATAGACACACGATTTTTAAACAAAACTATATTGCCCTACAAACTAAACCATGTGGGACTTGAGGTTAAAAAACTGTTGTGAAATCCGAGTAGTCAAACAATCATTTTTTAGGAGTCAAGTTACTCCAGGAGGACCTCAGCCTGAAACCTTGATTTTTTTGAAGTGAAGCAGATTGCAAAATTCTGTCAGCCTAGAAATGCTTAAAACACATTCATCCCCACCATCCATTGTTATGAACTCCCGGAAGTGGAATTCAAGACGAAGTTTCTTGGCCTAGTAAAACAAAGTTTTAAAAAGTAGTATTGAAATGAATTTATTATGACTTCTGCTACGGTCTGTTCTTTGAATAGGATTTCAATGCAGTTTCAAAGGAGGTAAGTAAACTTGACGCCAAATCCTACTTCCTTATTTCTGCCATTATGCAAAGTAACTTTTTAATTCATATTGAATTCCTACGGATAAACAGAAAATTAGTAGCGGATTTTAATTAAGCGTCTTCCATCCAACTTTTTCCAATGATTTTGAAGAAACACTTCCTACCTTTCTCTACCCTCCTAATTTAATTTTCCTAATCAGGGAAAGAGCCTTGGGAGTTGAAAGTAATGATTGGAAATTGAAATGAAGTTTGTAATTGAAAGCCCATTTGAATTTGTTACGTAAAAATGATTGGATGTTTTAAGAGAAAAGTCTCAAGAGAGATGAGTCAGCGGAAAGGCGATGGAAATCCAGAAGTCACCCTACCCTCCGTTCCACACAGATTTCCTCTCATCCTTCACCAGCCAAATTACCACCACCACTACCACCAGCTTCTACTCAATAGGGACATAATATTTATTATGTTTTTACTCCTATAATATCCATTTTGTTTACCTATATGCATTCAATATTGAAGGCCTGTTCATAAACCACGAAGCCAAAAAAAACCCAACTCCATCATCCACTGAACTCAAACAATGAACAATGAACAATCAGGTGTTTAGGGTGGTTAAAACCAGAACAATTCACCGGTTTTAACCCGTTAAGCCATGCTAAACCCCAGCGAAACCGATACTGACTGAATTAGCTTGATAATTTCCTTTCAGGTTTCTCATGACAATTTCAAGGTGACATTACCTACATGATGGTGGACTTAAATGGCAGTAATGGCTACTTGCAATTGCAACTTCAGTGATGCATTGTATTCATGTATTTACAATGGCGAATTACACTTAAATGTTTCCTTGTTTCCTCATTTGTATTCATGTTACAGGGCTGATTCCAAAGATCGACAGGACTACGGAAAATTTAAAATGTCAAAGGTGAGGACAGATATGTTTGGACCATGAATGAATTGATATGGATGCCTGGTGGCCTATTTAAGCCTCCCTTTATGCCTAAGGAATGTATACAGATGACATTTATCTGTACGACATTAATTGTTTTAATTCAAAAGATTTTTATCAACATTCACTAAATTCCATGCATTTACAAGGATGCACTCACAAAATTTCTTTTGACATTTGTTCAACATGATTTAGTTGTTTTACGCTGATTGCCATTACAATTATTGAAGGAAGTTGAATTTACAATATCCGGTTGATTGACATCAGTTTATGAACAGGAGTGCGTATTAGAGTATTTACACTCCCTGGTTAAGTATTTGGATATTTTGGATATTTTGGATATTTCGGATACTTAGGACGTAGAGAGGAAATCTCCTGAGTCATATTCCTCCCCCATTTAATAAAGAATCTCCTTTGATTTTATTCATTAGAGCGGACGTATTTCACTTCCCTGTAGTCACTCAATGCATATCCTATTATCACTCTATCAATAAAAACTATTCAGCCGTGCCCTTCTGCCTACGAGTAAGTGTACGTGGCTGCTACAGGCCATGTCACCTCTCTTCCAGGCCGTATCAACACAGCCATCCCCCACTACTCTTTGTATGTGTATCCTGAACAGAGGGGCCAAGGGGGACAAACCCTTTCCGAACTTCCCCTTTAATAAAGACGTCCCGGGTTGCTATCCACTATTGGATTTTAGCATTTTGTCAGTTAATAGAGATGTAATTGGAGTTGGCTGTAATAACAATCTCGGCTGAGTGGATAATTCCATCTCCTCTCATGTCATGAACCGAGTTGATTGACAGTTGGCAGCCACCACCACCATACCACCACCTACCAAGCCCTAACCTTTTAGTCATCTCGTACGTACCACCCGATATAGAAGAATATGAAGGTGTCACGTGTCAGTCTCACTTCCAAATCTGGATAAGATCCTATCTTTTAAACGCTTATCCATCATCATCCAGATTGGAGGGCATTTCCCTTCCTTGTCCATTGTAATTACAATATGACTGGGTTCAAGCTGTCGGAAAGAAAGTCTGAAAGTATTCTGCAACTCTGCATGCATCCCCTAATTCAAGTTAATTGACTCGTAGCTGCAAAAGACAGTGCAGGGACTTTATGCACGGAATTGAATTACTATTTCTTCACTCCAACCTTACCAAATGGATTACGAAGAGTTGACGTGTTTTTTGAGTAAGCTGAATTAGCTGGGACAGAGGGGAGACGATTTTGCTCGCATTTAAAAAAAACTTTTAAAAAATCTTGATTTAAAGAGAGGAAACGTAACAAGTTTGATTTTTTAAATCCCTCCAACTCATTTTTTTTAATCCGAGGAATTGAAGAAGAGGAAATGCGTTAATCTACCATCAAATCCGGTTCACATTACAGACGGTGGATTAGGGAGGAGGGGTTGCCCATTAACTATGTCTGTCTGTCAGCCTACAGTTCCATAGAACTTCTCTCCTGCCTGGAATTTATGTTTAAAAAAAAAACCTGGAAGTTTTGCATGTAATGTCCAGTTTGAAGAATGGGTTGTACATATAATGTAAGTCATATACATTAGGTTTTTCTGTAATTACTCCGAGTAGCAATTTTGTAGCCATCAACACGCTCCTTGGAAGTTGAAAACCGGAGAGGATTATGAAATTGTAACCGAAGGATGTAATGTGGAGTTAGTGGAGGAGCATATGGCTCTGAAATAAAAATAACCATTTGGTAATAAGGAAGGAAAGACATTGTAGATTTTTAGGGACGAAGTGCCAATGGAGGTTAATTTACTACCAGCCCGTCCCCTGTTTGACATCGGAACATAAAAATAATAATTGTTACACGCCATGCACAATCTGCATTCCGACTCTTGTCTCCAAATATGGAGGAGGATTCATAGTCCGCGTTTTCATTGAGACAATACGCTTCTCACAATTAATTTAAAAACATTCAGAGCAACTTATGAATATCATTTCAAGCAGTTGCCCGTACCTTTATAGATCCAAACAATTTAAAGAATCACGTATCCTGAATTTACCATTTTTTCTACGTTAAAGTTAAGCCGGTTATCGGTCCATTAATTTCCTTCCATTATATCTTGTCTTCAAAATTCCACAACTCTCCCATACGGAATTAATAGATCTGACATAATTTCAGATCTGCTAAAACCCTACAACTAAAAATTTCAGTGAAATTTTAAATTTCTTAAAATTTCAAAGAAACATTTTGAAAATGTCGTCAAAATTCAAAGCAAACTTTGAGCAAAAACATCCCTTCAACATTGCAAAACTCTTCCACGTTCAAAGTCGAATCCATCCATGGCTTCGTTTCCGTAGGTTATGTACAGCCCCTAGTACATACAAATGGATTTAAATGGAGTTTGAAGTCCTACACCCTACCGAACCGACCTAAGCTTTTTTAATACCAAGACATTGTGGATATTTGTTGCCTTTGAAACGGAGAATGCAGAATCGAGGGGAGAGACTGCATTCGTTCTGAACTTCTTAAGCCAAACTTCCCGTAAGGGGAGAGAAATGTATTTTTTGAGGAATTTTTGCTTCTTGAAGTAAAAGGGATTCCTTATTCCTTCTGTTTATGAGCCAATGAGGGAGTCGGATTGAGAGACCGGAAATAGGGAGACTTTTTTGCATGTTGACATGTCACTCAATTTGAGACAGGCAGAACTGGAAATAATATGAAAAAAAATCCATAAAGCCGTCTCCCTTTCTTATGGGGATGGATGGATGGGTTTCCACCCTATTTCCGCATTAAGCACATTTTACTTCCAGGGATACAGATCTCAGCTTGACGTTTCAAGTCAAATTACAGCCTCCTTGTAAACCTAATAATCTACTCGCTCAAGTTATTGGCAATCTTGGCAATAACAACCCAAGGCCAGTAGCATTTCATGACATACAAGGGAGTCCTACTGTAAACATGAGTTTCGGTGCCCAATTCCTATTCAAAACAGGTAGCCGGCTACAATTTAATACATGATTTATGCTTCAAAACTTTGACCAGTTTCCCTTAACATTTCTCAGATTCTTGCAACATGAAATTTATACTTTTCCGCAATTCCTTTTTCACCGATTTTAAGGTCGTGGCAGGAGAACTAGGATGGTTAAGTTACTTAAATGTTCAAAAGTTGAAATACTTGTTTAACATTTTTTTAAAAAACGGCTCACTAGTTTTATATTCTCTAAAAAAAATTCAAATTCGAGTCAAAGTTTTTATTGAACATTTTAAGTAGCCTGGAAAACATTCTAGGATTTATAAAGGATTTAAACAAATGTATTTAAAATGCATAGTACGACTACGAGTAAGAAAGAAATTAAAATTATTATCTCATTGTTAGAAATTATTCTCTAACATTTTACTATTACAGATAATAGCATTACTTGTTCGGGCATCGATATTCTCTCACTGTTGATTAAAGTCAAGATTTTTTTGTCATCCATGACCTATAGAGAAACGGATTATAGTTCAATGTTAATGTAAGAGTTAAATATACCGAATTCATGTTCTCAATCCAAACTGTAACAAATAAAAACCAATTAAATATCAAATAAGCAAGACAACATCAAATATCGAATGCATTTTTAAAAAAAAGCTAATTCATACCTGCATCAACGGGACCATCAAACAATATCCACTTCAAACTTTTTTCCCTTCATCTGAATTAAAGACAATTATCGGTTAACATTTTAACCTTTTATTCAACAATTTCGGGATATTAAAATGACCAAAATAAGAAAGTATATTGTGCGTAATTAAAGTATTTGATCACTGAAGCTCCTAATTAATGTTTTTTTACAGTCTGATATTAATTATAAAGAAAACATGGTTAGTATGCTCCTGTCGTATAAGCTCCGGTAAAGTGTTTGGGGTGCGTCCGGGTTGTCTGAACATTAGTGTCAAAACTGCCTTGAATTTTTACTACTTTATGTTGTTTGTTTGAAGCCCTCTAATCCTTCTCAGTTTAAGGTGAAGATCTAACTTACAAATCCCCCACTTGTCTTCAATCATCTCCAGGGCCGTGTCCATTATCATCCTCTTAAATGTTTCAGGAAATTGGGGGAAAAAATACATCGTATTTCGGAACATTTCCACTCCTTTTAGGAAGCTTCAGAAGGTAATCCTGAACCGAGGATGGATTTTGATGACAGAAACATTGGACCTATTAGCCACTTTTTCTACAAATAATACTTTCAAGATGAACAGTTGTCAGCCTCTTCAGCATTTTCAGTTTTAGAGCCCAGAGTTTTAAAGATTTCTGGATCTGTAGATTTGAGAAACGGAAGAAAGCTGAAGAAGGGAAGAATGAATAAGAACTAACGATAAGAAGTGACTCAGGGGAAGGAGTCATTTGAGAATGTTCAACAAACAACCTCGACATACCAACCTTACGTACATTTTATACTTTCTTCCCAAAAAGAAATAGTTCGGAATGACAGGGATGGAATTCCAGATGCAGTTTACACATTCCGTCTCAATAACTTTGTCGAGACGGACCCAAGGGAAACTACAATTCCTTCCAAAGCTGGGGATGTTACTTTTAAAGGGTTTTAGGAAGGGCTATTATTCTATTTTAAAATCAAGGCAGAAGACTCTAGAGGATTCCCAATTACAAATTACTACACAACAACAACCCCAGCTGACTTATCCTGTGAGATCCTGTCTGGGGCAGTGGACAAAAGTACAGGGGACATGAACCCCTTGGAGTTTTGTCCCCATGCAACATCGTAGAACATCGTAGGAGAAAAACGAGAAATCCCAGGGATTTCTGGGCCGGATTGGACAGCTTTATCGGAAGTTACAAGTCGTAAGCTCAGAATGACAGGCTTGAATATCCCGAAAAGAATTTGTTACTTAAGTTAAGGAGGGCATTAAATAAATTTCTTAACTTCCTCATCCCTGAACTAATTAGATAATTAAGGGAAAGAGGGGGATATGAAATTAAGGTAAATAAGATGAGAGGAATCCACAAGGGACTCCCGACTTTGGACTTGTTAAGAAAAATTCGGAAGGAGATGAGGAATCCCCGAAATCCGGACTTTATCTCAAAGAAAGTGTACGAGGGGATTAGATTCCAGACTTTATGAGCCTCGACCATTTCACCCTTAATGCCAATTACTTCGGGGAAGCCTTATAGCCAACCTGCCTCAGCCGATACTCCTTTTCCTTCCGACTATTAATCATTACCTCCCCAATTACCGACAAGCCAATTTACCCCTCTTCCGCTTCATTTACTTCCCCGTGTAAGAAAACCCATTCCGTCAAGGAAGATCATCGAAATGTTGGAAATCTTTGAATGAGCTTAGACACTTTCCAAACCTTCCACGATTCCATCTAAAAAGGCTTTTCCATAAAGGATTTTCCCCAAACCCCATTTTATAATGATTGCCACTTTCAAACTGTATTAATTAAGGAGTTAACTGCAATGGGAATGATGAGCTGGTTAACACATGAAGGATTTAATCATATTGTAGATGACACTTTGGCAACATACTTATTACATTAAAATTTCCCTCATATTTCATGCTTTATTGGATACCATTGCAAATCGTTCTACATTCGAATGTACAGGTTGTGTCATTATCAATTGTAATGCCTTAAGCGAATGCATCTATTTACAAGTACATGGTTAGACTATACGGATGTACTGCAATTAATAGGAAGCCTCGAAAATAAAAAAAAAACGTAATATGATATAAAACATTTTCTTTATTGTAAAGGTTGAGCTTGAGATCTGGGCTCTGCCAATAAGCAGTCGTTCAATAAAGGTAAACACCTACCCAAATGAAATGTCAAAACTTGCCCGTTTTAAATTAATGTTTCTGTCCGTCCTTACCACACCATCGGCTTCTTCATCCGTCCGTTGACAAATGCCAGATTCCTGCTGCTCACTCGAAACCTTGTCCGTTTCATTTTTACGATTTCTAGAAGCTGTACTAACCTTCGTCTTAGTGGGGGCGGCTGAGGTCGAGGTACTACCGTTCCTATGCCTAGAAACATCATGACGATATCGAACAACTCTGTGACTTTTATGCAATCTCAAGCCCAAACGAAGGCAATGCTATCGTTGCCTGCAGCAGCCTCGGAATTGTGATTGATGACATCTTCAAATCTTAGGTGGTGAATAAAAGAGTTGTCTCTCATCTTGCTTCATGAATTTCCTTAAAAGTTTCGAAATTCAAATTCAAATTCTGTGCGCACGTGTAAATCCAATCATACCACTGTCGTATTTTTTACTTAAAGTTTCATATGGTCCCCTATTGCCTAGACTGTGCTTCGTCAACCTCTTAAAGGAAGACGACGGACCCTATGCAATCACCAATTACTGTCGCGGCAGCCTAGATGCAGAAGTAAATAAAACAAAACTTGAGTTGAGGTTAAATCTTCCTCCGATTTAGAAACTTGATTTTATTCAACGTAAAATAGCACGTTCACTTTACGGTTTTCGCTACGGTAGTCAGTGGTATTAGGGGTACACAAAATCAGTTGCCGTTTCTTATACATGTCACAAATCTTTATGTAAATACAGGATGCTACAATTTCATAAACGTCTCACTATTTGAAATATGAACGGTAGTGTTCTGTTGACAGCGTCGCCACATCTACTTTCTATTAGCTAAGAATGCATTACAGATACTAATCCTTAATCCTTTGTCCGATTTTTATTCAATGTACATACTGATATCAAACATATTCAAAAATTGCCCTCTCTGTGCACTGTTCTTTCTAGTTTTCATGTCTGAATGAAAATGTTTACAAAAAGAAACGGATAAAAATGACAAAACAGAAAATACTCATTATGTCATTATAGTTTAGGCTCCTTTCGAAGAAGTTTTACATCACAAAGAAGCGATCGATTATCACACCAAAAATGAAATGCGAATAAGTTGAATTAAATACATTAAACAAATATGGAAAGGTACTGGAGGTTGTGGTATTTTTGTGTTTTAAATCTACACACGGATGAGCTTCGAAGAAAAAAAATATTATTCCACGTCGTGCTATAAACCGATAAGTATTTACTACAACAAATCAAAATAAATGATAAAACATAACATGTATACAAACTGGGAAGAAACGTTCAGCCCTTTCTTCGCTTTTCCTTGCGAGAAGGATGTTAAGACATTTTCTTTAGAAGTATTAAGTTATAAAAGTCTTTCCCTTTTCCAGCCTAAACAGATTTACATCTGGAAGGCTACCTAGCGTTGGGCAAGTGCTTGTTCTATTATGTGTCATTACTCCGGTTGTTAGTCTGATTGACGTGTAGAAAATTGATTACAAAGCAATGTTAACTGGTTATACGATTGAATTCTATTAGATAGGTAGTTGAAATTAAAGAATTAGAATGCCTAAGTTCCTTGGACAAATATCAAGAATTAGAATGCCGAAGTTACTTGAACAAATTATTGTTGGTTACAACCTGAGCCTAATAGTTCCCGAGCTCTGGGATCATTTTCGTCAATTTCCTGCGCGGCACTGCTGTCAGGAGGATTGTTGTCACAAAGGTCGACATCTAGAATTTGTAGAAATATTTAATCAGATGCTCGAAAAGCTCTTTAGGGTTCCAGTATTTGGCTCAGTAGAAAGTGTATAGTCTATATCTTATGTTACCTTCAACGTTATCACCTTCCGGTTTATCGTAAGCTGGTCGTGGAGGTAGTAAAGCTT